>LKNJ01001875.1:10000-39154 GCA_002120245.1 Maccullochella peelii | reverse complement strand
CCCCCCCCCCCCCCGTAACTGCATACTTGAACTCAGCGCAGCAGCACGAAGCATGAACTCCAATTATTATATTATATCTGCGTGTGAAATAGTAATTGTTAACCAGGTCTGTAACATGAAGGTTCACGTGTCGGCTGCTCTGTACGTCGCTGCTTTATGTCACATGTTTGTCAGTTTTAGTCCACAGACACGAGATGTTTTAGTCATGCAGTTTTAATTTTAATGTCTTTTGAGAATTCTGAGACATGGTGTCATCTTTGATGTGTGTGGTTACCATGGTTACAGGTGTGGTTCACATCTATCGCAAGGTGCTGTTTACCTGTTGATACCAGACCACACAGCACCCATGTCAGAACCAGAACCAGAACCAGGTTTATTTGCCTTGGTATATTGGTGCATAACAATAAACATAGTGAGTAGAAAATATAAAGAAAGATAAAGGAAGTACTGCAAGTCAAGAAGTGTAAATTCAAAATTGAAAATTGCCAGTAAGATATGAAATATTATGTAGATTGTGACAGTTTTGTCGCCTGTTCAGCAGAAATACAGCAGCCTCCCTCAGTGAAGTCTGTTTGAACAGAGCAGCTCGCCCGCTCAAGTGAAAGTCTAACATGTTACGTCCACGGCGCGTGGTCTGCATGTTTCCTTTTCAGCTTGTCATCACATAATCGATCTCACATCCTCTTTCTGTCCGCGGCCGCCCTGTGTTATAGGTGGAGGAGATGGTGCAGAGTCACATGACCTACTCCCTGCAGGATGTTGGTGGAGACGCCAACTGGCAGCTGGTTGTCGAAGAGGGAGAAATGAAGGTACGAGGAGGATTCTGTAACTGTAAATCACTAAGTAGAGCATATTTATATGTAGTCACAGTAAATTCTGAAATTATTTTTAAAAAGTAAATTGAATTTGTTCTTTAAACAACATTTATGTGGTATTTACTTTACACCAGTGTTTTCTTAAACCCCAGTCACAGCCTGCTACATGTACACACATCAGAAAATGTGTTTAGAAATGAATTTCACTTCAATGTGGCATGTGTGTGCAGGTGTACAGGAGAGAGGTGGAAGAAAATGGGATTGTTTTGGACCCACTGAAGGCCACACACTCAGTAAAGGGGGTGACAGGTCACGAGGTCTGCCACTACTTTTGGGACACTGCCTACCGCAACGACTGGGAGAGTAGGTCTTTGAACTCTGAGGCAATGCTAGTTTCTTATAATTAATACAACTTTGTCGTAATACTCCCGTGTCCTCTGCTTCTTTTAGCCACCATTGAAAACTTCAGTGTGGTGGAGACACTGTCAGACAACGCAACAATTGTTTATCAAACGCACAAGGTAAGAAAATCCCCAGTGTTTGGAAGCTTGTTCTATATGATCTGTTGAATCTGAAATGATAAACAGTGATTAACCTGTGTTGCAGCGGGTGTGGCCTGCATCTCAGAGGGACGTGCTGTACCTGTCTGCCATGAGGAAGATCTTGGCCAACAATGAGAACGACCCGGACACCTGGCTGGTCTGCAACTTCTCTGTGGATCATGACGATGCACAGGTGAGTCATCCAGTCCGTTCAGGTGCGCACTGAGATTCTGAATGATACCCGCGCTGCCGCTTTTCTTAATTCTCTGTCCTGTCGTCCCCTGCAGCCAACCAGCAAGTGCGTCCGTGCCAAAATCAACATCGGCATGATCTGCCAGACCCTGGTCAGCCCACCAGAGGGCGATAAAGAGATCAGCAGAGACAACATCCTGTGTAAAATCACCTACGTCGCCAACGGTGTGTGTCCGCCTATTCCTTTAATGATCAGGACTCAGGAAAGTCTTACCAAGCATTGAATTTAGTTTCTTCTTCTTCTTCTTAAAAAAAAAAGGCCTTTGAAAATATTAAAGTCTGGGCTACTACGTGGTGTCTCTGTATAATACTAGCTCGTATGTATTAAGGGCTTTTTATTTTAAAACATCCACTCGAGTTCCTGGACTCGGATGAACCCCTAACCATGGATGGGGCATATTTATTCCTAATTGTTAAAATTGAGAGTGTATAATGTGACGTGCTCGCTCAGTGAACCTGCTTTCCCGTGTCTGTGCAGTGAATCCAGGAGGCTGGGCTCCTGCCTCCGTGCTCAGGGCCGTGGCTAAGAGGGAGTACCCCAAGTTCCTCAAGCGCTTCACCTCCTACGTCCAGGACAAAACTGCTGGCAAACCCATCTTATTCTGAGGCTCACAGGTAACAGGAGTTTACTAATCTGTGTCACCTGTGAATCTTTATCCAGTATGTGCAAAATGACAATATGATGCTTCTCCATCTTTTCAGTGTTGAGACACGAGGACAGAACTGCACGTGACGCTTTGAGGAACCACTTTCTTCAGACTGACGGGACAAGTTCCTCAAAGTGGCTTCTTCCCTCCCAGTTCTTAGATACAAGTTAGTTCCAGTAGGGGAGGAAGGGTCACAAAGGTGCCCTCTGGTGGCTGCATTCCAACATTTGTGAGACAACCTTTGACCTCAGAGACTGAAACCTGGCAGTGACATCATCAGTTATCATTTCAAGAGAAATGACTCTTCTTGTTTTTCCCATCAGTGAGATTTAATTGATAGAATACTGAATTGCTAGATTATTTTGTCAATAGAAAACCCAGTGAGTCTTATTTGTGTCCTGAGATGAATGCACCCAGCAGGGGGCCAGTCTACCTTCCCTCCTCCTCCTGCCACAGCGGATCTGTCATGCTCATGTAGTAGACTGACTTGTATGAGTAGCCAATGTGTCTCTTTTCTTACAGATATATTAATATATAAATGTTCTATAAGAGGTTTGTAAAAACAAACAGATCTTTGCTAATAGACTGAAATATTTTATTCTCGCCATTTCTAGTTCCTTTTGCTAGTTAAACATCATCATTGATTAAGATGGTTATCATCTTATATGTGTTAAGTCCAGAGGGCTGTCATTGCTTCGTGACCCCTATGATGTAAGACTTGACCTTTCTGACTCCGCCCCTCTCATGAAAACACTCGCTGGTGCTGACGGAGGGACGAGTCGAGAGGAGTGTGTCATATATTTAATGTACAAAGACATTATTTGCTTGGCTTTATATTTGTGTCATTGTACAATGTTGTAGTGTCACAGCACATATTTGACATGTTTCATGAATTGTAAATAGCGTCACTAAAGTTTCTCTTAAGGTCTGAAAATAGTTTTTGCGACCGAGTCGAGCTCAAATGCCTTAGTGTTGCAGGAAAATGTCGTTTCAGATGCGATGAAATCACTAGTGAAGTGCCTCGCGGCTAAATTCCCCTTATTGTCCATTTAAATTGTGTCCTGCTGTTTATTCACTCAATGAACCAGGTTGTGTTTTCCCACAGAGGGCTAGCAGGATATTTTTACAAGTTTTAGTATTATGAAGACTTTAAATTCATTTCAATTTAACTTCAGTATACTGAAGCACTGCTGCTTCAACCTTTCTGTCAGTGAGCCTGTGTCCGAACCATTATTTTCATTATCCATTAATCTGCAGGTTATTTTCACGATTAATCGTTTGGTCTATAAAACGATCCTCATCAGTTTCCCAGAGCCCAAAGTGACGTTTTTTTTCCTTCTTCAGTCCGACCAACAGTCCAAAACCCAGAGTCTTCATCTAGTGTCAGAAATGACAAGAGCAGCATATATCAATGCAAGTGCAGGGCTGCAAAGTCCAGAGTTTAGTAAGAATGTACCGTTTACGTACTTCTACATTTAAAACCGTAACTCTGGACTTTGCAGTTTCACAGTTGACCCAGGCTAAAACCCTTTTTAAAGAGGAAGTTTTTGAGGAACACAGTTTGGTGTAAGGTTTCATCACCTTAAATCTTTTTCCAGACAATACTGTTCAAAGTAAAGCATCAGTACCTCCACCTGAATACATTTTTAGTACCGTTTCCAGCTGTGGACAGCACAAGATGTCTTTTTCTTGGTCATATCCGTGATGAGAGATTTGTTGCTCTTTGATGGAGCTCATAGCAGAACGATGTGGGTGAGAGTGAAGCCAGATGATGGAAGTGGAAAGAAGCCAGGCTGACGTTTCTAGTACACGTTATTAGTAAGTCGTTCAAACTGAATGTAATTTAGAAATACGTTTTTGTAATATATCATCTGGTCATACTAATGCTGTGGGATGAACTTACAAATGTACTGTGACAGCGTCGCATTTCTTCTGCCCTGTTTTAAAAGTGAAATAAACAAGTTTCTCCTTCAGTTTTCCACATTTTGGAGCCATTTTGTTCAAGTGACAGAAAGACATGAGAGACATCACTAAGACGGAAAGTAGTGTTATTTATTTTCTAAATAAAACACAATACAATCTTTTGAAATGAATAGCTTAAAATGTAATAATTTATCTGGAGACATACTGTATGTAAGGCCACTTCTGAGCTTCATTGCTTTCTGAAAAGGACAAAACAAGAACCTGCTGTATCTTTAGGCAGTGGTGCCTGAAACTCCACCATGCCAATAAATCCTTCAGTCGCTCCGCACATAGTGTACTGTAGCAGTGTATTAAATTAGTTAATATGGCTTTGATTTTCCAGTTTTCCTATTAGCACAACATGTTAACACATAGAAGCAACCTGCCTGTTGCAACTCTAACGAGTCACTTTGTGACCAAACCTCGGCCAGCAGGTGCTTTTTCCTCCCTGGAACAGCAGCCAGCCACCCTACAGTATACACAGTATACAGTGGCACCTTCATTCAGGAAGGCTTGTGCAACACGGACAGCATACATTCAGGCAGAAAGTTGGTATTTTAAACTGGAGCCAATGTCCAAGCAAGCTTTTGGTGAGTGCAAGAGAAAATCCAATGTCACATCTGTCTGAACGTCTCACTTCATGCACTTCAGATGGAAAAACATACAAGAATGAATGTGGAAGTTGTGTCTTTCCATTGTATGAAAGGAAAAGCTTTTTGCTTTTGGCCTTACGACTCTTTAAGAGGCACAGGATACTTGTTCAAGACGTTGTGCAGCATGGTGGATTTTACCAATCCAAACCCCATCAATAATTCACAGTTGTCTGAAGGATCAGTGCCAACAACAATGACGGCTTTCCAAAACACCACTGCGAAGCTCAGTTGCAGACAAATGGCACAAATAAGTAACAGCAGCACAACCTCCTCTCAGCCCAAACAGTCTTTATGCAATCAGCCAGGCGACACACAAAGCAAGCACACGTCGGCCGTGGTCTTCAGCACGTGCTGGGACGACTCACAGCACTCGCCCTTCAGAACCACGTTATTAGAGACGATTCAGTCCAGCTTTCTTCTGTTAGCTGGAGCGCTCGCTCAGTCTGGCCAACTCTCAAGACGGTCCGTCGACGTTTGATGTCACGCAGCTGTCTCCGACTCTGACAGATTAGTTTTAGATCTAGGAACGAGAAACAACAAAGTCAGCAACCAAAACCTGCAATGTTTACAAAGAACACGAGTAAAATATCTAACCTGTTGTGGGTCATGTGGCTCTTGACGAGGTGTCCAGCAGCTAGAGCAGCCATCAGGGAGAGCTCCCCTGCCAGCACGGTGGCACAAACCACACGGGCCAGCTGACGGGCGTTCTCGCCTGGCTGCTTGGAACTGGTACCTTGGACACCAAGCATCTGAAGACGCAGATAGATACAGATATTTAGTGTTAGCAAAACATCAGAGAAGAGACAGATCTTTTTCCTGATTATATACGAACGGCTGCAATGTCATCAGCCAGTTTGTTTTATTCATCAGCTCCATCACAGTCCCTGCAGGGTCACCACCCTCACCTCTCTGCAGGGTCACCACCCTCACCTCTCTGCCACGTGTCTGCTAATCACTGATGCACTGGTTGAAACTTTATTATTATTATTATTATTATTGTTATTATTATTATTAACATATGCATACTTTCTTTCTTTGTGTGTATTTGTTAAGTGTAACTTCCATCTTCTCTGATTTGCCTTTTCTGTCAGTTAAATAAATCCTTGATTTTCTCATCTTTCCTCTGATTCCCAAAAAAAAAATAAAAATGAAGCACTCGAACACGAGGACGCACACAGCCTGCTCGTTTACTTTCACTCTGACAAACTTTCAGACTGTAACTACCATGAGATTAATGGTTTTTAAAGTTTAGAGACTTAAAATAAATTTAGAAAAATAAACAATGTACCTGCAGACAGGCCTGCTGCGGCGGCAGGTTGGTGCCTCCCCCCACCGTGCCCAGCTCTATGGAGGGCATGGTGCAGCTGATGTACAGGTCCTCCCCTTCTGGACCGGCAGGCTCCATCTGAGTGATGCAGTTGGAGCTCCCCACTGTCTGAGCTGGGTCCTGACAACAATACAGCAACATCACAGTGAGTGTGGTGATGGCTGTGCTGAGGACCAACAACAACATAAAAAATCTAGGAAGTGTCACACAGGTCCACCGACATTATGCAAAGGTCTTCATTTACGGATTCTGTCCAGGTTTAAAGTTCTGTTCACCTGTTTTGTGTTTTTTTTTTTTACACCATGTTATCTAATGCTATCATCGACCAACCACAGTACTTATACCGGCTGTTAACTGCATCAGACACAGGCCCGGGCGATTCTCCATCCTTTGACCAGCCTTCATTTATTATCGTATTGTTTTACAAAGCTACTCTGCAGTCACACACATCACCACAAATGATTACTGGGTTCGTTCTACTTTACACTTTATCAGTGTTCTTATATAAAGGCGCATGTGCTCCGTGACCCGTTAATCGCTCCGGTTTGAGAGGAAGTGTCTTTGACAGCAAACTGAATCAGTCTGGCTGATGGGTTGCAGCATCATAGATTCCTATTTAGCCCTTAATACAGGGATCATATGGGCTGATGTACAGACGTAAGTAGGTTACCTTTAAAATGTATTCCATTACATGTTAATTTAATATTAAGAAACTCCATTTCAGGCTCTCATACCGACACCTTTCTGCTTCTCACACACTTAGAAATGTAGTGAATGTTTCCTTTGTCTAATCACACATGGTATTATATGTGCAATTTCACCATTTAAACCTGCAGTAGTTAAAGGCTTTAACAGCGATTTATCACCTGTCCACAGGCGATGTAGATGGCTGCTACAATGTTGGCAGCATGAGCGTTAAAGCCCCCGACGCTGCCGGCCATGGCCGAGCCCACCAGGTTCTTGTTGATGTTCAGCTCCACCAGAGCAGCTGTGCTGCTTTTCAGCACCTACGGACACATTAATGGGTTGTATTAGTTAGAAATGTAGGATTTTACAAACAGAAATAACCTGCAGCAATGAACAAAAACTGGAAATAACACATAAACTGAGATTTGATCCCCAACTGATACACGACAACACAAACAGAAGAGTTTGGTGTTGGTTGTCTTTACCTCCCTGACCACGTTGGCAGGGACGGTGGCCTCGCACACAGCAGACTTTCCCCGGCCCATGATCCAGTTTATGGCAGCAGACTTCTTGTCAGTGCAGTAGTTTCCGCTGACCGACAGCACATCCAAGTCTGGATGCTGCTGCTGGAGTCTGTGCAGAGCCTTCTCGGTCCCCTGAGGAAACACAACACAGCATTCACAGTACTGGAGATGCAAGAAAACCTGCTGACAAGACACAGGGGCAGAAGGTCCACTCAAATTGCATTGACTGCTGCCTGATACACGAGATTTGGTCGTACCTTGGAGAGCATGTTCATGCCCATGGCGTCTCCTGTCTGAGACTGGAAGCGAATGTACAAGTTCCTCCCGGCTAAGCCCACCAGCAGCTTCTCCAAACGAGCAAACCTACCAAGCGCAAATACTCATTTATGATCTGCACGTCCATTTTACAGGAAATACCTTCAATCGTTCTACTGGTGTTTTCGGTCACAGTGTTTGCACGGACCTGCTGGTCTGGTCGAAGGCCTCTTTGATCATGCCGAATCCTTCCGAGGTCTCGAGCCAGACTTTGACCTCTGCTGCCCTGCACGCTGAGGGCAGCCTCACCACAGGACCCCTGGTCATACTGTCAGCAAGGATCCTGCTGCGGCACCCCCCGCTCAGCTGGACAGGAAAGACAAAAGAGTCAGCACAGCGCACACACACGCACACGCACACAGAGCCAGAAACCCCCCACTTACAGAAAGTGCCCTGCATCCTCTGTTGGTGCTAGCTACCAGGCAGCCCTCTGTGGTCGCCATGGGAACATAAAACTGCTTCTCATCCAACTGGAGCGGACCGGCCACTCCGACTGGCACTGGCACGTAGCCAATGACGTTCTCACAGCAAGTGCCCATCACCTACAGGGCAGGAACACACAGAGCAAATAAACTCTGCAGCAGCCGCAGCATGAACACAGAAACCTTTTATTTGCTAGAAAATGAATGTGCTTGTAGGCTGGACAATATTTAGCTACACACAGGACTGCCCGTTTAACAGATATGGATGTTGCCAATACCTTGGAATAGTCGTAGTCCTTATAAGGCAGACAAGCCAAGGCAGAGTCTACAGGCAGTTTGGGTGACAGTATTTCCCTCCTGATGGCCACGCCCCTCTCTGGAGTGTCGAGGACAGCCTCCAGTTTATAGTTCAGGATGTTCCGAGAGGCCACCAGGTTCATCACCTCCTTATCGCTAAGAAAACGGGCACCCCTCTGAAAGCAACAAGGGCAGACCAGTGATTTCCTAAACCTTCAGACAAATACAGAACCGAGGACATCGTCTGCTTTCCACCCAGAGAAGATGTCCATCTGCTCTGGCAGCTCACCTGAGGATCTGAGAGGATGGCCACACATTCCTCCAGGGTCCGGGGCTCTGAGTCGCAGCTGCTTTGGGGGACGCAAGGTGTCGGAGCAAGAGACTCCCCAAACGATGAAACACAGGGGCCGTTCTCCACCGAGGCCGCCTCTGTTGTAGAGGAATCAGGAGAGAGACAAACACATGTTAAGCAACAAAGCAGAGTTTGTGTTTCTTCAACAGCGAGTACATTACAAAGCTAGCAGGACCAATTAGAAGCCTCACCCTTCTCTCTGAACACCGTGTCAGCCTCAGGGGGAGGTTTAGAGTCTGAGACAGCTGGGCAGGTAGGGTTGGTTGCTAGGGTACCGTTCATGGTCTTCTGGGGTTTCGGGGCTGGACAGTCCCTCCTGCAGCTGGCCCCCGCAACCCTCGGCTTCTGAGTCGGAGGAGAGCTGATGATGGGACTCTTGAGGGACAGGGAAGACTCTGTTTCTGTTTGCTCAAAGAAGACGTACTTCACAGCCAGGAGCAGGGCAAGGCCGAGAGTTATCAGCTGTTCCAGGTCCATACTGGTAGGAGGAGAAGCACCGAGTCATGCATCAGTGGGTTACGATCAATAACAGGCCAACGTATTCCTGGAAGGAGCCATCTTCCTTGTTTAATGCTTTTACCTGGTGAGCTTCAGAGGCAACATGGTACCCTCAGATTCCAGTCTCTGAGCTATGGGACCCTCCACCGTTCGATTCGGACCTGGATGCTCAGCTGCTAGTCGAGTGTGAGCGTGAACCAAGGCCAGGCCCAAAGACTGAGGAGGACATCATGGAACAGATATCAGTTAGACTGTTTACATGCTTCATGAAGACGTCACCTTTAGGTTTTAAAACAGTTGACTAATAAACATCTAGTTTCTCACCATGATGATTTTAACCCTCTGGGTCACAGGATTGGGCTTGTTGTCCTCTTCTTCAGCCAGCACACGGGCAAAGTGGCTCAGCTGCCAGATTGGACGGCCCTCGCGACTTTCCCTGGACAGCTGTACGCACGAACACAGAGATTCAACGTGAGATGCATGAAGGCACTCGTTTCCACATCCTGTCGAGACTATAATTCCCCCAAACGTTGCCTGTCGTCCTTACCTCCAGGACCAGGGAGACGCACGCAGGGAAGAAGGTCATGAAGACAAAGTAATTGGCCAGGACAGACATACAGCCAAAGCAACACATGATCTCTAACTGAGGCACGCCTGGAAAACAGTACAAAATAGAATTCATTTAGTTTTCCGCTCCACTCTTAAATATACAAAACACTGCCGTCACCGTTTTGGAGGAGAAGAAATATTAGTATTACCCGACATTGTGCCAACCCCAATGACCAGACACTCAACCAGGGCATCCAGGGTGAAGGTGGGGCCCAGGATGGCCATGCCCTGGGAGATGTTCTCCCTCACCTCCTCCTGCACACAAGACACAGCGCCATAGCAACGGTCAGCGACGCCTCAACCCCATTCGTCATATGAATCAACAGATCTTATTTCAGTTACAGCTCACACGTACACAAAAACAACATTACCTGAGAGTTTGAGCTGAGGGCAAATTTGGCCAGTGCACAGGCTTTGGACAAGTCAATGAGCAGGAGAAAGAAGGGCAGCGCTTCACTGCAGGGAAAAGAGACCAATCAGGGAGTGACAGACTTCCACAAGTGACACTGCAATGCTTATGGGTGGACGTGTCCTCTGTGACAATGTGAAGCTTTAAGATCCTTCTGAAGATACATATATTTTAATCACTTCTGAAGCAAATTACTGATGATTAATCTGAAAGGGTTGCTCTGATTTTGGCACACTGTGTCTCATCATTTGATACTGATGGATGTGCAGTAACAGCCGATCATCAGCAGGTCATCTTAACAGTTTGATCTCACCACAGTGCTTCATGTATTGCAGACACACTGTGTGGCAGTGTCCTCAACCGTAAGCCGAAAGACTCCAACTGCTACTATGAACTGGTGAATCATGTGTATTGGTCCATGATCTGAATGATGAGTATGTTTGTGCATTTTTGGAACACTTACTTAAGACCTGTGAGCTCTTTCCCAAAGAAGTGGATGACCACTGTACTGAACACAAAGCTGGAAAACACAGTGAATAAGCCTGCAATACCTGCAGGAGGAGAAAACACCAGAATGTTGGCTGTTTAAATATGTGCGTGGCATCGTCACAGTAAAGCTGGCCGATATATGAAGCAGTGCCATTACAGCTCATCCCGTCATACTGACCCAGTATATATTTGGATCCCAGCTGTTGCAGATTCTTGAATTGGAAATAGATGTAAACAACAGCCATGCAGCGCGTGACCATTAGGATGATTATGTCGCTGCTGTGGATTTTCTGTAAGAGAACAGGCACAGACGTGTCTTCTTGTTAACGCTGCTTTAACAATTCCTTTCCCTTGCTTACATTTGGGATGATCTGCCACACACCACTCCAGCCTCTCAGGCTTGCTCACCTCCTCGACTTTGGGGCACTCATTCCAGCTGCACACCTGGCTGCTGGCTGCCAGGCTGTTCATAGACATGAGGCAGATGTTGAGAGCGAGGGTGCCCACTATTACCTCCCACGGGTGGGAGGCCACCAGCAGGCCGTGGAGCCTGAACAGATGAGCCAACATGGTGTCAGGATGCCTCTTGCAGCCTCACCTATATTTAACAAAAAGGATGAGATCATCATCCCACCATTCCCAGCAACGAGTCAGGATGTGATGCAGTTCATTTGTTAGACTGTGAGATAGAAGAAGTTGTTGTGGATTAGGTGATTATGGCAAATCAAAGCCTAACGACTGTCTGTATTTGTGCCCGACAGATGATAAGACCACAATATAGCTTCTCCTTGATGCTAACTCCCGTGAAAGATACGCTTTTAGTCAAAAATCTGAAGTCTCACTCCAGTGTTCGCCTTTATGAAGGCAACAGACGCTGGTGGGACTCGTAGCTAATGTTTGTACGCTAAGAGTTAGCGTTGGTTAGCATTAGCTAGCTACACGATTAGCAGTTAGCGTTGGTTAGCATTAGTGAGCTACACGATTAGCAGTTTCCGACTGAGGCTAGCTTTAGCTAAATTAGCTGTCACACCCGGAGTAACTTACACAGCCTGGCACCAAGGTCATTTCTCCCCTCCCCCGTTAGAACACTTTAAAGTTACTGTTTAATAAAACATATTAAATCCAAATACTTCCAAATGTAAGCTTCGCCGTGGTCAGAGAGTCCTTCCCATAATGATATCGCCCCTTCCAGAAACCGCTTAGCTAGCTTCTTCTTCCTGATGTCACGAAACTAACATGGCGATGCGGAAACTCCTACGTCACGGAAAGGTCACTTAAAATACGTCAGGGGGCGTGGTGAAAGGTGAAGCAGAGGTGAAGGCTGTAAAATCATATATGGTATTTATTAAACTTTTGTTTAGATATATTTGTATTATATGTTTGTTCATGTGATGGATATAATAAATCTATTTAAATAAATAATGTAATAATATATAAATAAATATATGTTTTAAATGTCACCACTAAAGGAGGACGGGTCCTGCATTACTGTGGTCCTGTCCTGTAGAGGGGTCCTGTGTCAAAATATGGTTTCAAGACCTTAATTGTTGTTTTTTATGTTGCGCTCACGTGGTCCATATTTCCACTTAAAGTTGTGTTTAATCAAATGACCCCATCTGGCCCCCAGAAAACATGGCTGGAGGAGAGCCCTCCTCGCCCAGAGCACGGGGCTTAATCATCAAACTGCTAATGTTTTTGCCCCACCCTGTGCCCCTAACAGGTCCTGGATTGAGCAGGCAAAAGATTATATATATATATATATATATATATATATAAAATATATAAGATAGATTTTATTGTCCCAGTGGGAACTTTGCCGTGGACGTCACAGCGTCTGCAGCTTAAAATCACAGCAAAAACAACAGAAAGAAACAACAAATACAGTCATCAATTGCACGTGCCCACCTACATCGTCAAATTCTATTCTATTCATTCTCTGTGCAGTTTCATCTGTATGCAGGTGCATTGTGTGGTTAATTTCCCTAATATAGTGGTTTTATTGGATGACATATGTATATGAGTATACAATATATGACTTTATAATAGGCTCTCTTTCTATCTTGGTGAAAATCATGTTGCCTCGCTACAGGTAGAATTTTCATATTTCACACTCATGCAAACCACGTGTTGCTTTCACAGCAGAGTCAGTGATCGATGCTGCGCTCTCTTCCTGGTGTTTTGGCATTTGGATCCTCTTTCAGTTCAGTTAATCAAATCAGACATGTCCTGTTATTGTGAATAGAAAGTAGACAATGTTGACTTGTGTGTCTTGCTGAGAAGAACTTGTTGCTCTCAGCAAAAACAGCTTTTGGATTTCTGCATAAAACACACTTCACACATAAATTATAGTTGTTTTAGTCACCCGAGAACATTATTTGACGTTAAATCTCATTCTTAGATGTTGTTAAGAACATGTGTAGGCTCGTACGATGTGTTGCTTAGCAACATTAGACCTTAAAAGTTGACAGCAGATTAAAATGTTGGGTGAGGACTTGACTCAGTGACAGCAGTATTTGTTTTCCTCTGATACATGCTCAGTGGTAGCAGCAGTCACTTTCATTTATTATGTAGAAAACAAGAAAAACACCCTGAATTTACGCCTCATCTTTCTCTCTGCGTTTCTGTTGCTGTAACAACTTCACATACGTGTCTGTGAACACCAATACACTCGTTTTAAACAGTCTAGAAGTAGTAAAAGCAGGTGCTTTGGGCCTGAAGCCACTGGGGGGAGAGGCCTTTGAGTCTGCGGGTGCTTTGGTGTTTTAACAGAATTACACACTTTTACCTTTACAAGGTCAATATCTACTTTGCCTGTTTATTTCTTGGATTAGCTGAGACCTGACAACCTCTCTGGTTCCTCACCTGTTGAGTTTGTGTTGTACACCTGCGGTCAGAAGTGACTTTGCAGAGACTATTAACTTCAGACGCACTTCTTGGGTAAATGTATTTCAATATTGGGTTTAAAAAATAGCCTTTTAATATTTCTGCTAGAGGACGGCAATTCCTAAACTTGATATTAAAAAGACCCTGAGAATATTACATACAGCTCTCAAAATACACACGACTCTTCTGATTTTAATGGTAAAAAGTCTGTTTTTCAGTCTCATGGACTGTCAGTTACATAATGTTATTCTTTTTCTGCCTTGGATAATTGCCTCTACTAAAAAGTTATGTTTTAACTGTATTTAAAAGCTACATTATTCGTTTCCAGAACCAACAGCATCCATTTCACCATCTGGCTACATGTTTCTAATGCAGGCTGGTTTGGAGCAGATTTGGTTCATTTCAGGAAAACGTGTTCTTGTTTTGTGTTATTAAATGTTTAACTGCAAGATACGAACAGACTGTAAAGCTATAAATCTCAATTTCTTTGCTGTGCCAAACTCCATATCGAATTTGCCAAATTAAGAGCAGACATTGTGTTCCACCCCTCAGAAGGTTGTCTGAGGAGACACTACAGTATCACTACTCATTACTAACATGTCTGCAACACACAGGAAAGGAGGACAAGCTTTTATTGATTAAACGCTGTCAGTTTATTCATGTTGGGTTGACCTACAAACAGAACCTGTTTGAAGTAGTGACCAGGTGAAATATTGAATCAGCTCCCACGACCCCAGTGTCACAGTATTGATTTAAATTTCACGTTTAAACATTTTAATAAAGCTCTCCCACAAAGACTTATAATCACACATCTTGGTTATTATGAGCACAAACAATGAAGGGATTGTGTGTATTTTCCTTCCTTAACAGATAAACCGGATATGATTACGGACACAACTTATAAACAGGTTTTGCGGTCTTCAGACCCGAGTCGCACCTGGCTGTTTTGTATTTTCACAGATAAAGGAACGATGTTGTGCAAGCCTTGAAAACCTTGAGTTTCCTTCTCCCCCCTGCTGTTAGTGAGTGACTTCAGGTGACTTCAGCCACGGGGTTTTCATTCATCCCCTTTAATCAGCTGCGGGGGGATTCTGTTTAGGGATATGTGTAATCTGCGCACAGCTCCAGTCCTTTATTCGAGCTCTTTATTCACTCTCCTGCAACGTGCTACAGATAATAGTTTTCTGTGATCAGCAACACTTTTGCAGCTCTTTTCTCTAATTAGTCTCTTCTAGAGCCCCTCCCTCTTTCCGGGTTATTTCTCAGAGCGTAGCGCAGCCCTCTCCCCCGTGACACAGAGGCAACACGGGCTGAAACTCAGAGAGCGAGGTATCGACCCTCTGCATGCTTTGTTATGCTATGTGGCTGATCAGTCCTCGGTGTGAGGTGAACGGGGCACGTGGCTCAAGCTGATATCGTCTATAGATGACCGCCACTCGTGCGTAAAACGTGGAATGGCACGGAAGAGCCACTCTTCTTGTTTCTCCCAACATCGGTAAGTTTTTTTTGCTCTAGATAACGATTCATTATTAGAAAATCTTTATTGTCTGAGCGGGTAAGTGGACGGAAACCCTTTATCTTCCTTTAACTTTAAGGGTGTGACTTTGTGAAACGGGTTTGCAAGGCACTCGCCAGACCGGTACCCGCGTATGGAGCAAGGTAAATGTGTGCTTGCTAATTATATATTAGTAATCTTTAGATTACTGCCCGCAACATAAAGCGTAATTCTTTAATTATTTGCACCAACGGTGTACCAGTACAGTACCGATACATGTAGGTACAACATGTGGGAATAAGAAGGTAACAATGTGGGAACTTCAAAATCATTTATAGGTATTGTTTACCTGATGGGTACCCACAGTATTCTGTCATTGCTGGTACAGTTCGACCTACTGAGCAACAAAGCTGGAAGTTTGGGAGAAGGCGGGATAATGAGTTGTGTAAATCTGCTGGGGTTTATTTCAAAATCACCATATAGACACTGGAAGGCTACAACAACATCAGGATAATCAAATTACATAGTTCCTTAGTATTATATTATATATTATATATATACTATTATATTATATACTATTTGTGTTTTTACATTGGAACACACAGAAAGGAGTTTGTCAGGAAGAACAGGAAGTAGCTTTCTCATGATGAGGTTTCTACAATACAGCTGGACTAACTGCAGAATATATATTTTATGTCCTGTCACAGTGAACAGATTTATTTATTAGATTTCATTCATTTGTCAGGGACAATGCAAAAACATTGGAACATGTTACAACCACAGGATACAGATGTGCATACAGAAGGACAGCAGACGCCTGTCCCTGGTCATTACCACGAGTACATTACTTAAGCTGAGCACACAGTAAATAGTGACATTCTCATTCATGTTACATGATCACATAAAAATGACACAATACAATAATATTGTATATAATTTTATTGAGAGTCACTGCACAGCATCAACATTCAAATATGATCTATGAGTCATTTCATAACTTTCAAACTGAGCACATTTCTTCTAAGCAGACCTGAAGCCCAAACCACAGGCAAACCATTAAATACACAGTATTCTACTGTCACAGAGTACACACTACTTTACTGTGCACACACACAGTAAAGTAGTGTGGATTTCACAGCTCCACTCACGTCACAAGCAAACTTCAACGGTGGACGCTCGTTCATGACTTGTGTGCAGCTCTCAGTGACGGTCATGCTCATCTCAGAAAGGGGGCCTGTAAGTTAAAAATACTTCCTGTTTAATTTCTCCCAAATGCCAGATTGTTGCTCAGTAGGTCGAACTGTACCCTGTAATGACAGAATAGGTACCCGTTAGTTAAAAATACCTACAATATAAATGATTATTAAAGAGGTGCTGCACACTTAAACATGTTTTTTGAGCTGTGAGCTAAATGATGTGACTGTACTGTGATGAAACACGTCAGTGCTGCTGTTAAAAATCAGCATTTCATGGGTTGAAACTGGCTCAACGTGCCATCTGCTGTTTTAAATCAGCCCTGAACCTGCGAGGCCGACGCTGACATGGAGTCGACCGGTTGGGACCCGTCTATGTCCTGAAATTTATATAAACAAAGACTCTCATCAGTGTCAGTCAGTCTGCTGACCCACACACACTACACACCTGGAGGGGGCGTGGTTCCTGCCCTCGTGGCATTTTTAATTTGCTGAGAGAGACAGTTCCAGCAGAATTTGAGGGTGGAGTTACACTTTAAGTTCCCACATGTTATTCCCTAATTTCACATCTTGTTCCTTTGTATTTACATGTCTGTATCTGTACTGTCCTGGTGCACCGTTAGAACAAATAGTAACACTGTAAACTGGGAAGAAATACGCTGTGCATTACTACACTTTAGGTCTAGTAGGTTTCTGTTCCCTCTCATTATGTTTTCTCTCATCACAGAATGAATACAAGACATCCATCACTGAGAATAAGAAGAAAGTTCATTCCTTCACTCCTGTCACTGCTCGCTCTATGTGTCTTGCTATTGGTGAGCGTGAAGTACCGCTACATCACTCAATCTTTACCTCCCGCAGCAGCTTCAGATGACATCCAGACATTTCACAAATACAACATTGACTGTTCAGCTATATATAACATGGACCCGGTGGAGGTGGGTAAATCGCTGATCATCAGAAGGAAGCAAGTTGTGGAAGACAAGGATGAAAGTCTGGTTAACCTCACCTCAAACTGCCCGTTATTCATCAGGTCCAGAGGTTATGATGATGTGCGTGTCTCAGAGGAGGAGAAAGAGTTTCCTCTTGCTTATTCACTGGTTGTGCATAAATCTGCGTGGATGGTAGAGCGACTCATCAAAGTGCTGTACTCACCCAGCAACATCTACTGTGTCCACTACGACCAAAAGTCTTCAGCTGAGTTCATCACAGCCATGGAGGGTTTAGCCCGCTGTTTGCCCAACGTCTTCATCGCCTCCAAGCGAGAGTCTGTCTTCTATGCAAGCATCAGTCGACTGAAAGCTGATCTCAACTGTCTGTCTGACCTTTTGGGGTCAGAAGTCAAGTGGAAGTACGTCATCAACCTCTGTGGCCAAGATTTCCCCCTCAGGTCCAATATCGAGCTGGTGTCAGGACTCAAGCAGCTGAATGGATCTAATATGCTGGAGACAAGCCGACCCACCGGGCTTAAGAAGGAGAGGCACACCTTTCACTACGAGCTGAGAGATGCCAGCTTTGAATATCAAAAACTGCCCATGAAAACGAAGCAGATAAAGACCCCCCCGCCACATGGTATCGAGATGTTCTCCGGCAATGCCTACTTTGTCTTGTCACGGGACTTTGTTGAGCACATGGACTCCTCAGACGTGGTGAAAGATTTTCTGGCCTGGTCAGAGGACACCTACTCCCCAGATGAACACTTCTGGGCCACACTTGTGCGACTGCCAGGTGTACCCGGGGCGGTGCCCAGATCCCAGCCTGACATCACGGACCTGATGAGTAAGACCAGGCTGGTGAAGTGGCACTACCTGGAGGAGAACCTCTATCCACCGTGCTCAGGGCAACACATTCGCAGCGTTTGTATTTTTGGTGCAGCGGAAATGCGTTGGTTACTTAACTATGGTCACTGGTTCGCCAATAAGGTCGACCCCAAAGTGGACCCCGTTCTGATTCAGTGCCTCGAGGAGAAGCTGGAGGAAAAACAACAGACATTCCAATTAGGTTAACCAAAAGCTGCAGTGTAGAGCAGCAATGATGAGTCCATCATAATAATCCAATTATCATTTAAGTGATATTTCAGTCAACAATGCCACACATTTGATGGTTCTATCTTCTCAGATGAGAGGATTTGTTACTTAGATGATTAGAAATTTATTCTCTTTGGATTTTGGACTGTTGGTTGAAGAAAACAAGACGTTTGATGTCAACAGGGCATTTTTCAGGCAGTTTTCTGTTTTATAAACAGAATGTTTACTAGATAATGAAATTAATCATTTGCAGCCCTATACTACAATATGTAAAATGCATTAAAGAGACTAATAGTTCAAAGTCTCACTCTGAAATCTCGTGAGAGTTGTTCCAGGAAGACAATGGTGGAAACGTGCGTCAGAGTTGGAGAGAAGAGTTTAACACAACAGTCCGTCTCAGCAGGGATCCTTTCCATAATGTTGTCAGACAACAGTCTGAACCAGAGTCAGTGGCAAAAACAAGCACTTTTAGTGGACGGACTTTGATGGGGGCAGTTGCCTACAAGGATTACGTTGCAGCCCGTTCACGGATGCCGCTGGACTACTGTAGTTTCCCTTTAAGTTAGTTTCCTAGGCTCAATCAGTTTTGAGCATTTTAAAATCCAGTGTGAATGTCGTCCGAGCATTTTGTATCACAAATACCCGACACCTTAAAGGACCAGTTCAACCACATTACTGCAAAACTCCTCCTCTCTTACCTCTGCTGGGGCGTAGCAGAGATAAGAGAATTCAAAATTCAATGGAGGTGAATGGAATTTCATTTGTGGTGCTCACAACAATTACAAATGTCATTTTAAAAAAATCCTCAACAATGTCTCTTTTTAATTGGGATAATCCAAACAGCTCACTTTCTACAGAAGAAATGAGACCTATTTTATATTTGACAGGTAATTAGAAGGTAATGTCTGGTTACATCTAAGACCCAACATGCCCCGACCTGCTTATCCAGTTCCACTTCCTACTGATGTATGTGAAAAGACTTTTATTAGGATACAGTTTTGAGAGAATCTTCTGAACAATAAAAAAAATTGTGACTGTAACTAAATTGTGATGGTTTGTGTATTTGGGGCGGCACGGTGGTGCAGCACTGTCCCCTCGACCCCACTGGTCGGCTGGGGCCTCCCTGTGTCCACGTGGGTTCTCTCTGGGTGCTCCGGCTTGAATGTCTGTCTATGAGTCAGCCCTGATTGTACCCCGCCTCTCGTCAAACTTAAAGTAAACAGAAGAATGTATTCTTTGGTACGGCGTCATTCTCACAGAACAGGATGTGCTGAATGATTTGTGTTTTGGAAATCACCCAGGGCCTCGAGGTAATGCAGATAAGTGAGTCAGACATAGAATACATACATTCTGCCAGTATATAAAGCAAGCTCTTGACAACAAAGATTACAAAGTAATTTTAGAGGAACGGTTTCCTTTAATTGTCTGTAAAACTTCATAATAGTAGTAAATCAGCTGCTTCATGGAGCTTCTCACAGATCCTCACAGGAATGTTTCTGGACGTATACAACTACTGTTTTGAATAAAAACTTCTACTCCTTCCAGAATCTATGAATGTGGAAATATTGTTCATTTCAAAAGTTTTACTGGACACAAAATGTGTAAGTTGCACACTGGACCGTGATTGGCTCCAAACTAGCTCTGATGTCACACAAGCTGCTTATATGTGCATTTCTCCAACGCAGAACAAAACCTTCTCGAGTCAAACTCTGCACAGCGAAGCTCAAACATCCACATGAAGTAACAACAAGCGAAAACAACTTGCTTGCACAAATGAAAAGATGCTGATAGATGCAGATCACTGAACACAGAATACGCAGCCTCTCAACACATCTTCATAGTTTCTGAATGCGACATATTTCTTTCTGATCACAGGTCACAAGGTCTGTCAGTGCCAAAATGGGGAACTTGCCAAAAAGCCTCCTTTGTGAAGACATATGATCTGTTACACTTTGTGCTGTACAGAAGTCTATCTGATCGTGATCCATTTCATTGATAACAGAACTGCGCAGCATGAAACATTTCATCATCCCCGCTGATCTCCTATCTTCTCATCTGTTTGATGTCTTGACGTGGCCTGTAGGTTGACAGATAAACATGTTTTGCATGAATGAGTGCATTTACATGCATGCCTGCGTCAGGTGTGTCAAGATGTACATGGAAGGAAATGAAGGGACTCAAATTTAGCATTAGTCAAATATTTGTACTACTTTCTTCCCTCCAGTGTTTCATTGTGGTCACATGAACACTGAACTTTTTTGCGAAGGTCAACAATGGAGAAGTAATATTAAATCACAGCAGTTACAACACTTAATGGAAAAACAAATCAACACTGGTTATTTGGCATTACAGGAAAACATTGAATACTCTACAGAGGTGAGGGGGAAAAGACCCACTCACCAGAGAGTGGTTTATCTAACTTCCCTCTCTGCATCGTAAAACTGTTGGCGTCAAGAACAAAACAGAAGTGCTGGTGAATGGAAATCTTTAAATATCTATAAGGTCACACTGGCAGGATTAGTGTCACTGCTGAACAATGTGTTACACATTTCATCACTTAGCGGTAGTCAACACTGTGGGTTAGAAAAAAAGTTTGTGTTTTAGACGTTGAGGTGCTACTAAAGAGGAACACATGAATTGGTGGTTCCTCCTCGCCAGTCACCACTATCAGCAGGTTAGTTACTGAACACTGCTCTGATGGAGTCCTGACGGGTTATTAGGTTCCAGTAAATTATTAATTTTAAGGGGAAGATCTGGCTTGTGTGTGTGAACTAGATGACCCTGCTTGACAACGCTACACCTGTGTGCACCAGCAGTGTCAGGTGTTTGTCTGTGTCTTCAGCTTTTCCGCCGCTGTTGATGGGCTGCATGTCACAGTGAGCAGGGAAAGAACCCAAATGCAGACATGCAGGGAGGCTCAAGCACTTAAATGATGTATTTGTTATTCAAGCTTATGTGCAGGTAGACAACAGGTAACTGGCAGGTCCAGGTTTGGGAGACAGAAACTAGACATATGCCAACCAGTATGAACTGACAAGAGAACAAAGGAAGGGCGCCGGTATAAGTAGACAGTGACTGATGAGGGAATGAGGTGCAGGTGGGGAGACAAGCAGGGACGCTCAGGTGAGGGGAATGTGGTGATTTCAGGGCAGATGGGTGCGGCAGGACCTAGAATGGCAGGGGAAAGTCTGAAGAGATGAAAAATAGCACTGGTAAAACACAAATTTGGCAGGAGAGGAGGGACAGGGAGACTTAATTCAGCAAACCCTCATAGTTCAGAAAATGCAAAACTTAAAGCCCCTATGTGTGGGAATTTAAAAGACTTTTAAACTTCGGTGCTAATATGAATGTATCCAACCCGGGGACACAGAGAACGAGAGGATTAAAGCAACACACAGATTGCACCAGTTTCCACTGGGATTTTGTCATTTTTCCACAAACAAAAGCTTGTGCACAAAATAAACACAACTTGTACTGTCAGAATGCTTTGTAAAATACTATAATCACATATAAATCCTACACCTAAGGGCTTTAAAGTCCCCATGAAATTACATTCTAATCCTGTGTCCCTGTGTTAATTGTTAACTTATCTCTTGTTACATGCTAAATATGTCAACTTGAACTTGGGACAGTTACACAAATGTATCTAATCAAATGTGATTTGGGGTGCTAGGCTAGCTAACCCTTTATATTAAACCGCACTTGACCATTAGCTAGTGGCTAGCTAGCAGAGCTAGCAGATAGGACAAAACGCCAGGGGGGAGTGAACGACCCAGTTCAGAGAAAATAGAAAGAAGCTAACCTGGCTAGCTAGCGTGTTAGCGTTTAGCGAGTATAGTCACTATGCAACCGAGCTTCTAGAACGACATATTTTACAAAGATGCACAGATAAATTCTGCTGTGCCAACTCTTAATAAATAATATCAAAATATATATTTTTTAACTTTGATTGTTGCTTATTTAGTCATTAATATTTAGTGCTATAGAGAAATATATGTTCACGGGCTTTAAGACATATAAGATAATCAGCTAAACGCTACTATTTGCAAATATGACCCCGATTGGTCTCAAAGTGATATGAACACATATCAAGTGGCAAAAATAACTCATACAAGTGAAGAATCACCTCTTAATGACGTTGCCAGTGAGATGTAATCTTATTTGGAAACCAACAGCAGCCGTGTTTGATACTCCATCCATCCATCCATCCATTTTCTTCCACTTATCCGGGGCCGGGTCGCGGTGGCAGCAGGCTAAGCAGGGTTGTCCAGATGTCCCTCTCCCCAGCAACGCTTTCCAGCTCCTCCTGGGGGACCCCAAGGCGTTCCCAGGCCAGATATATATATCTATATAATCCCTCCAGCGTGTTCTGGGTCTACCCCGGGGCCTCCTACCAGTTGGACGTGTCTGGAAAACCTCTAAAGGGAGGCGTCCAGGAGGATCCTGATCAGATGCCTGAACCACCTCAACTGGCTCCCTTCGATGCGAAGGAGCAGCTGCTCTACTCTGACCTCCCTGTGGATGTCCGAGTTCCTTACCCAGTCTCTAAGGGTGAGCCCGGCCACCCTTCGGAGGAAACTCATTTCGGCCGCTTGTATCCGCGATCTCATTCTTTCGGTCACTACCCAAAGCTCATGACCGTAGGTGAGAGTTGGAACGTAGACCAACTGGTAAATCGAAATTTTTTCCTTCCAGCTCAGCTCCTTCTTCACCACGACAGTCCGGTACAACACCCGCATTACTGCAGATGCTGCACCAGTCCGCCTGTCCATCTCACGCTCCATTTTACCTTCACTCGTGAACAAGACCCCGAGATACTTGAACTCCTTCGTCTGGGGCAGCAGCTCACTTCCAACTCAAAGGGGGCAATCCACCGTTTTCCGGCAGAGAACCATGGCCTCGGACTTGGAGGTGCTGACTCTCATCCCAACCGCTTAACACTCGGCTGCAAACCGCCCCAGTGCAAGCTGAAGGTCACAGCCTGATGAAGCCAACAGTACCACATCATCTGCAAAGAGCAGAGACGCAATTCTGAGGTCACCAAACCAGACACTCTCCTCCCCCTGGTTGCGCCTTGAGATCCTGTCCATGAATATCACAAACAGAATCGGCGACAAGGGGCAGCCCTGGCTCCATCCAACACCCACTGAGAACGTGTTTGAGAATGCAGACACAACTCTCACTTTGGTTATACAGGGACCGGATGGCTTGTAGCAGCGACCCCGGTACCCCATACTCCTGCAGTACCCCCCACAGGACCCCCCGAGGGACACGGTCGAAAGCCGTGTAGACTGGATGGGCAAACTCCCATGAAACCCTCAGCAGCCCTGCAAGGGCAAAGAGCTGGTCCACTGTGCCACGGCCAGGACGGAATCTGCATTGCTCCTCCTGGATCCGAGGTTCGACACTGTGTTTGATACTCGAAGAAAGCCAATATGTTCAGAGTTCATCTACAGGCAGTTAAAGAAGCAGCTCAAGGTGAGCGCTGATTCAAAGCAGTTTAGACTACTGTCCGACTGACAGACACAGTGACAGCATAGCAGATATACAGTGTGTGCAGGGGGCCTGACTGGAACTCACTGACTTTCCAAAGTGAAACCTGGCTCAGCTGAAGGGATTCGGGTTTTGTGGAAAAAGCGGCTTCCTTTCTGGAGAAGATTTGGGCAAACTCTCCAGCTTGAACACTCTTGGTCCTTTGTTCTGTTTGAAATGAAACTTTACTGTATTCTTATTGTAGGTGGTTTAAATTCCACAAGCTGACCAGCATTTTGCACAGAGCTTCCAAATCATCTTTCTTAAAACCCAGGTCTTTTTTTTCACATTTCTGTCCATCCTTTCTGTCTGTTGTAATAACATTTCTCTTACCACCTTCATTGCTAAAATCTGAGGTTGTGGCGACGCTGCTTTACAACAGAGACTGAGCAACATGTCAGACAGACTTCTGTGTAAAAGAAACATTTTCCAACTCACATAATACAACATTTCCACCGTTCAAGACTGAAAAAACCTGAAGTACAACCAAATAAAAGTTTGGATTTAATTGTTGCAACTCCTCAATGTGAGAAGATGTTAATACAACAGTGCGTATAAACTATAAGTGTTGCAAACATGCATTTGTTTTTTCCGTTTCCAGGTGCTGATGTACATAGTATTGACCACACGGTGAGAAGCTGCGTGCTTTGTAGCACAAGCTGTGGTTCAGGCAAATGCACTAACTTACCAAATAGTAGATAAAGATAAATAATTAAAACTATTTAGCTTTCAGTAAACGCGAAAAAACTTATTGTGATGAATTTTAAAAATGTGTTGTCTTGTTTAATAATATAATTTGACTTTTTAAATTTGTAGAGTTCTTGGTAATGGACTCTGTGTTTTTTTGAGTCTGTTGACATTTAGCTGGACATCTCTCACATAGCCACTTTGTTATGTCGGGGTTTCCCTTACCTACCCCTATCTATCCCTTATCTTCTTATCCAAAGCCAAGGGCAGTCTGCTGAAGTCTCAAATACAACAACGTCTCATTCTCTTTCCTGTCTTTAACCCAGCAACAGTATTTACCAGAAATATCAGTCTTTTTTTTTTTGTAACTTACATATTGCTCAACTAAGTTGTCTAAGCATATAGTTGTTGTCATAGTGGTGCTTGTGTAACCTCTTCTGGATTTCAAAATGTTTTAGGTGTTGAACTATATGTCTGTTTACAAAGTGTTTCATCTTCCTGTTTGTTTCAGGTCAGGACAGCAGCTGAGCTCTGGGTGTTTAAGTCTGCGCTCCCTCTCTACTTTCTCTTGCCCGTCACTTCAACATGAGTTGTTTTTAGAAAGAAATCAAATTTATCTTCTACCCATTCTATTTTTGATGCACAAGTTGAAAGTCAAGGTTTCAAGAGATGAACCTGGGGAAACCAAGCTGCTGTGGGCTTTTTCTTTTGCACTGACCATCAGTGGTGAGTCATACCAAAGCCTTAAATAGCTGTTGGTGGCCCCTCACTAACCACGTGTCACACAGGTGTCCGGTTTCTATCCGAGCTGCATTGCTCTGCTTTGAGCACAAGAGTAATGCTGTTCATGAGGAACACACAGACACAGACAGCACATATAATATGACTGATGAAGGCTGTGTCCCAAGCTACAATGTCCTGATTGTCTTTCCAGAGTAACATAGAGCTGATTTTGTTGGTTTGGTTAGGATGGTTTATTTTCAGACATGCAAATATCAGATATTAAGTAGTCAGCCAAGAAAAGCTTCCACTGAGCCCTTGGCTGTGCCTCAAGAGGATGACGTCCCTGTCTGAAAAGGAACTTTTGGGCCCCCAAGCTTTATCAGAGGTCTCTGCCATTCAGATGTTAAAGTGCCTGAAATCTTGGTTTCAGATCCTTTCTGTATAATATTTCATATTCATGACTAAATAAGCAACAATCAAAGTTAAAGTACAACTGTGATCACATTTTGATTCTAGTGTTACTAAATCCTGATTGGTGCTTGGAAGACATTAGCTGTTTCTTAAAGGAAAACTCTGGTATTTTTAAACCTGGGCCCTATTAGTCTAAATGACTCCAGTAGGTGACCTCTGCCAGCAGCTGCGAAGCGGGCTGCAACATGATCCTAGTGGGCAGCTGCGTCCGTGAAAACTCCGTCCACTCAAAGTGCTTGTTTTTTCCGCTGACTCTGGCTCAGACTGTTATTTTAAGTGTCTGACGACATTATGGAAAGGATCCCTACAGAGACAGACCTGTCTGTTAAAGAGTAAGATCCTTTCTGTTTAACCAGAAACAGAAAGTCTCGCTCTGAAATCTCGCAAGATGTTGACTTGTTGCAAGAAGACAAAAGGATCTGACTCTTTAACCAGTGAGAAAAGCTCAGACAAAACAAAATATACACAAATCTCTCATGTGACCGAAGCAAAGCTGTTATTTATTTATGTAAATTTGGCAGAACACTTTGTGATCATGTGTCCTACATGTGTCCCCATCTCTCATAATAAGGAGCTGACTGAGAAAATGTGGCTTTGGGGGCCTTTAAGGACAATCACAGGAAGGACAGTGGTAGGAAAGCAGATTTTACCCTCTTTGCTTCACTTTATCCTTTTGATGTGATTCAAAAATGTATCACAAGACCAGTTTAGCCTTTGTCAAAGGTTTTGCAGAACTTGAACCTGACTGTCCAAGTCTGCTGTTTGCTACAGTCACAGTCTTTAAAAACCTGTGTAGAACTAACGTGGTCCAAAATAAGGTGAGAAATATTTGTTCATGCGATCTCCAGCTGCAGTTGCAAAGTCAAGGCCGCCACCTCAGAGTCTTATAATGTGGGATCTCTGCAGCTGAGCGACACAGGTGTTGGACAGCATTGCAAAGAGCCTCAAGTTGAGCCTGAAGTTTACACAGTTTCTCTAAAGGCACAGCAGCTCCTGTTTTTCCAGATTTATCACAAAGTGAAATTAGAAGTGTTTGTTGCAGATTTTCAAACTGTTATTTTGCCTGTTAGTTGAACAATGTGCGTAATCATGAGCTCCAGACCAGAGGTTAATGTTTTTTCTATTAAGGGGTATATGGTTACCTCTCATTAGTTTATCATGTGTATACTGTATGTGCATAGCGTTTGTGATGTGCAGGAACAGTGGAACAATACATCATAGCACTACTGCAGGTCTCTCACTACAGAGGCTGTCATGAGAGAAGACGGCAGTTCAGGAGTAAACATACAAACATAAAACACTTCCTTTTCCGGTCTCCACCACAAGCCTTTGCTCTGGTCTGCTCTGCACACGTGGCATCTACTGCAGGTCTGGATAAAGGGTTATTTTAGGGAACGTTTCCTCATCCGAATCGAGGGTCTGACGGTAGAAGGTGACTTGACTTGACTTACCTCATCACTAGGTAGCTCTATTTATAAAACACAAACACAAGAGGCAATTCAAAGAATGACATTCAGTAACAATAAGCAATAAAACACAGAATAAAATCAATTCCGATGGAATAAAAAGATATTTTAATAATAACAGATGGATTCATGAGATACTGCAGTGCATTAGGTTCTCCCTGAGAGCTTCCATCAAACCTGGCAACCCTTTTTAGAACATATTGACACCCTGGCTTTCAATAAAGAAATCAACAAATAAATAACTGAGCTGATCATAGTTTTTCCTTATTTTTTTATTTATATTTTTGTCGTTGTTGTTGACTGGGGTTTGTAATAAGATTACCACAGAACACCAACAAATACCAATAACACTAAAAAGTAAAGAGATTTGTGGGGGGAAAAAGAGATAAAATGAAATAAAATACATAAAAATGACATGAAATACAAGTAGAATAGACCAGAAATACAGTACAGAGTGCGATCGCAGTGCAGGAAATAAAAAGTGCAGCAGAGAAACGGATCTATCAAAGGCACCAGAGAACAACAGAGTTTCTTATTTAGATGTGAAAGTTGTGGGTGGGGGGCGCTGGGTCAGGAAGTTGGCTCCATCTGTGTGCAGCATCTAAAAAAGCATAGCTAAAAGCAGCTTCACCCTGTTTGGATAAAGATCTAAAGGCCCTACTGGGTTAATATTCAGAAAGGTGATTCATGAACCAGCAGCAGCAGCACTTTAAAACCTTAATACTGTGTCTTGTATACTTTGGTCCTTAACTCTTCCCAAGTTTCTTTGCCATGTTTTATTTTTTAATGTTAGTATGATCTGAGTAAATCCTGAATGAATCTGCTGTATACTGTTAGTAGACTCTAGGAAGATCATTTGAGAATTCACCCTCCATTATCTGCCTACATGGCAACACGTATTTTTAAGTTTTATATTTTATTATATTATATTTTGTATTCTGCTGAGGTTGTGGCTAAAATGTTGGATGTTGGAAGATAAACGTCTTGCTCTCTGACAGAATCCTGCATGTATGTGACGCCGTGGCACCGTGGATCTTTTGACTCAATGAAAAAAGATGGTTTTTCTTTCATTTTTTATTCTTTTTTTCCACCACCCCCAGCCTTGATACCAAAATGTGAGAGGTCTTAATAAATAATTTGGCTTTGCTGAGTTTAAAAAAAAAAGGTACTTCAAATATACTTGAATTGCAACTTGGATATCTTGATTTTTGCTCGGTGCAGATGTTGACTGGTGATTGTGTACTGAAAGCAGCAGCTTGTTGCCTTCCTGTGCAGCCGGGGGGGGGGGGGTCAGCCCTGCTCTGTCTGCTCACCGGCAGTCTGAGGCCACTGGGTGGCGCTGTGGCTGTGTGTTAGTGGTGGGAGGCTCACTACATATTCTTCTCTTTTGTCTCATTCCAGACAAAAACTGTCGCGTTCCCTGATTTCAGGTTCCCAAGTGGTCTCTTTAGTATACATTTATCTTTTTACATATTTGTATCATGTTATGCTCATTTACAAGTAGTCTATAATATTGTTTTAATGTGTTATATCCTGAAATATTTTCTCTCTTATCTGCATTTCCTATATGGAACAATCTTGTGGATTAAGTGAAATTTTTAGTACAATTCATACATTTAAAATTTAGATTAAAAATAATGTAACAGATAAATATAAGCTGATTGTTTGATATCCCATCGTACAACATACCAGTCTCCAAATCAATGTGTGTATAGAAACTGTATATGAGTGCATGTATGTGTATTATTATGTATATGCTGTATGTATAGAACTGCTTTTTATTTATTTTCTGCACAGTGTAGCTTGTACAAATTAAAAACTATCAGAATCAGAATTATTGGCCAAGTGTGTACGCATAACAAGGAATCTGATTCTGG
>LKNJ01001875.1:0-5000 GCA_002120245.1 Maccullochella peelii | reverse complement strand
GGGGGTTTCCGCGTGGGAGATCATGTCCGTGAACCTTTGGTCGTCTGATGGGTGGTGGCCTGATCCCTCCATGGCTCCGGGTCCAGAGCCCAAGATGTAGGGGGATTCGGCTGGAGACTGAGCCTGCGAGGATGGAGGGCCGTGAGGGAAGAAGTCGTAGTTACTTCCTGGTCCATAATAGTCACCTTGGTATTCTGTGGACAGGAGAACACATCGGGTTAGACTTTGAATATACATCCACAGTTCCCCACAGCAGTGCGCAGTGTTGCACACCCCCCCACCCCTGCCTAAGTGGTGAAATTGATCATGTCCAATTTCCAACCAACCGGCCTCCAACAGCCTCATTTGAGTGTATAAACAACTCCACACCTCCCCACCTCAGTTCTCACACTGCATTCATCTCCCTCCCTCCTTCAGCTCGCAGCCATGCGTGCACCTCGATGGATCCTCCTGCTGAAACTTCTGGATCTGGATGAGAAACTCCAAAATGAGATTCCAGCCTCCTCTGCAGCCCTGCCAGGTCCTGTCGGCTGCATCTCTCTCCATCATGTCTGATGCAGCTTCCAGCAACTCCCCCCACACACACACACCCTTCTCCTGTATTTCACTGGGCTGTGGCTATTTCCTGAGCTACGCAGATCACGCTCCATTATTCCCAGCATGCAATCCAGCTGAGGCTGCAACTAACAATTATTTTCATTTTCAATTAATCTGGCAGTTGTTCTCCTGCAGCAGCAACAGTAGCAGCAGCCTCCCTTAATCGTTTGGTCTGTAAAACATCAGAAAATAACCCATCACAGTTTCCTA
Source organism: Maccullochella peelii (assembly GCA_002120245.1). Taxonomy (NCBI): domain Eukaryota; kingdom Metazoa; phylum Chordata; class Actinopteri; order Centrarchiformes; family Percichthyidae; genus Maccullochella; species Maccullochella peelii. The sequence continues at coordinate 4,193 of LKNJ01001875.1, read as the reverse complement.
AAGACCAATGTGACGTCTTTACGTTGTCGTTCGGTCCGACCAACAGTCCAAAACCCAAAGATACTCAACTGACAGTAATATAAAATCTGAGAAGCTGGAACCAGATGATGTCTAAAAAGATCCCAATGGACTAATCAATTAATTGACTTATTGTTTCAGCTCTAAATCCAGCATTGTTGCTCCTCTGGACACCTGAGTTTTTCCATCTCACTCATTTTTTCTCGCTCCTCAGTTTCTTCAGTTTCACTTCATGCTGCATCGCAGCATCTGCACCTTATTAGCTCACGGTTTCAGCTTGAGATCGTGTTGCTGCTGTGTTTTTATTCCACAGTTACAGTGTTGGATCATCAAATTAGCCTTGGCAGTTACAGGTTTACCCCACTGTATTTTCATCTTTACCAAGATATCAATTGTGCAGCATCACAAGACAAAATAGTTGTCTATCAAAACATGATGTCTGCAAATCATCTCAGAAGACGATCTCTGTTCAGGCCTTCACTCAGTGGGCTCATGTTAAAATCCACACACACCTGCACCAAGCAACATCAGTGGCTTCTTCGGTTGGTACATTATTCCAAACCTATATGGCACTTTGTACTTTCACTAAAATGTCAGCCTCATGGTGGCGCTGCAGGAAAATTCAGGGGATCACCAAAGTCGGTAGGACCCATCCCCTGGGGACCATGAATATCTGTATAAAATGTAATTAACAGTTGTTGAGTTATTTCGGTCAGGACCAAAGTGGGGGTCTCACTGACTGACCAAAAAATTCTATTATCTGTCTTTTGGGTAAAAATCTATTTACTGTAACTGTAACTTCAGGTTTAAAACTCTGTTTCTCCGGAATATTTGAGCAAAGCTTGATTCTTTTTCTCGTCTAAAAGGTTTCTGCTTCCTCATGTCACTCGCTTCAAAGCGCTGCAGCCAAAACTGGCATGTTAATGACAGAATACAGCTCATTCCTTGCTTTCATAGAAAAATCTCCAGCACACACTCGGATTTACAAATACCCTCTACCTAACGTCTAACACTGACTGACATGTTTATTCCTCAAAGCCTATGTTTGATGTCTCCAGGTATATTCACATTCATTCCTCTAACATGGCGACATTTTCATTTGTTATGTATATTTTAAAAAACAGATTTAGTCTCTTACCTATGGTAGCATCTAGCCATGCAGATACTTTTGTATTTATGCAGGTTTTAAGATATTTGTCTCTATGCTTTCTGCCTCCACCCCCAATACAATGGAAGTGAATGGAATTGTGTTTCTGGTGCTCACAGCATTGAACAATTGGATTTAAGAAAATCAACAGTAACACAGTATTTCCACAAACAATGTCCCTGTTCTCTCCATATAAACCTCAGTGTGAACAACTGCTTACAGGATGTTCTGTGGATCCAGAGGAACAGGAACTTTTTTTTTATAGAACTTTCCAATATGAGCACCAAAAACGACATTTCATTCAGCTGCTTTATATTGGAGTGCAGGCAGAAGTCTCAGAGACAAATATTTCAAAACAGAAGAGACAGGTAAGACACTTTTGGGTGAACCGAGCCTTTATTGTTCCCAAGCAGTGCACACATGAATCCAGTCCTGAATCCTGTCCTGTGCACGTTTGGACATTACCAACCGACCAGCCAGAAACTGGGTTTCTCTTGCAGTCTCTCAGAGCAGCAGAGCAGCATTATAAATATGTATGTGCTACACAGTATATTTGGCATTTTGCAGCGGTTGGTCACCTGAGCCTGTAAGAGTTGCACTGCTGAACTTTAAAGGAATCATATTGGGAAATACACTTACTCACTTTCTTGCCCAGATTTAGATGAGAAGATCGATACCACTCTCATAATTGTGTGTTAAATGTGAAGTTAGCCTGTAGCCGGTTAGCTTAGCTTAGCACAAAGACTCATTCCTCTTTGTGTAATCTGTACAAAAACAGAAGTATAAAAAAATGACAAGTTGTATTTTAACGGCAGAAATATTTACATCCTGTTAGATCCACCTGTAGTTTGCAGACCACGTTCAGATGACTGAAATAACCTTTATTATTATTATCATTATTATTATTATTATTATTATTATTATCATTATTATTATTATTATTATCATCATCAACCACACAAGATGTTTGCTAACAGACGAAACCGCCACTGCACAACAGACAGCAACAATCTAGACTTAAATATTACAACTACACAGAAAATTAGGATTTTCTACAAAACGTGGTGTTTGTGGTCAAAAAGAGCCAATCAGCTCTTTGAGCAGGCAACAGCCAGGCGTTTCCCATCATGCCCTGGGTCTTGGAGTTGGTGGAGAGCAGCTGCGGCCACCTCTGTCTCGTTAGGTCATCGTTGCTCACGTGTGCATGATGTCAGAGCGAGTCGGGATCAAGTCGGGCACAAATCTAACCGACATGTATTGTGTGGTGATCGCCGGTGATTGATTCTGCGCAGGCCTGGCTCATCTCCAACAAGTCTAAGATATAAGTTATTTACCTTGGTCAAAGGCAGGCTAGCTGTTTCCCCGTTTCCAGTCTTTATGCTAAGCTAAGCTAACTGTCTTCTGGCTGTAGCTTCATATTCAACGGACCGATATGAGAGAGGTATTGATCTTTTCATCTAACTCTTGGCAAGAAAGTGAAGAAGCGTGTTTACCCAAACAACGCACTGCTATGCACAGTAACCCTTTCACAGTCTCAAAGCAAGGGTCGTGTAGTGCTGATATGGGAGGACTGATTTGTGCGTATTCATTTAACGTGCTATTCCCAAAAAATATATTTCATGTGAAAAAAGAAAAACTGCCAAAACAGTTTGTAAAAGGAGTCATCTACTCCACTTGGCACCAATTACTTCACACATCCGTTTGCATCCATTAACAATTACAAACCTCCACCTGCCTTCTGCTTCTCACCTCTTCCACATTTACATCCCCCCTCTGCTCCAAATCCCCCCAGCTACATTAAATCCACTCTGTTTCAACACCACCTTGAACCGTGATCGATGGCAGACTTTATTCCCATGCCCCAGATGTTGCACTATAGCGTTTCTCCTCTCCCACCACATGCTCTGCTCACTCCTATTTTCAGTCTGAAACAGGCAGAATCGAGCAACTTAGAGGTTAGATATCAAGAAATATGTTGCCTAATTATAACAACTGCATTTTATTTGCTGTTAAATCATCAAGAGAAACAATAAGAGATGCCACGACTTTCACAAACAAGCTAATTATTTGATCTCACAAACAGGCCCCTGCTAGATCGGCCAACCTTGAGGATAAGCAACAAGCGTCGTGCTGTGGACTGTGTGTGTGTGTGTGTGTGTGTGTGTGTGTGTGTGAGATGGGGTGGGGGTTCAGGGAGGGGGAGGCGTTGGCTCTGCAAACTATAATTACACCCACACATGCAGACGCACCATACCACACACACACAGGCATTCCTCCCTCTCAGCAGCACCAGAGGAACATAAGGAAGCAGCAAGCTCACAGACTGGCCTGTGTTGCTGTTGCTGCTGCTGCTGCTCCTGCTGCTGCTGCTACTGTTGTTGCTGCTGCTGCTACTGCTACTGTTGCTGCTGCTGCTGCTGCTGTTGCTGCTGCTGCTACTACTGTTGCTGTTGCTACTGTTGCTGCTCCTGCTGCTGCTGCTACTGTTGCTGCTCCTGCTGTTGCTGCTGCTGCTGCTGCTGCTGTTGTTGCTGCTGCTGCTGTTGCTGCTGCTGCTGTTGCTGCTGTTGCTGTTGCTGCTGTTGCTGTTGCTACTGTTGCTGCTCCTGCTGCTGCTGCTACTGTTGCTGCTCCTGCTGTTGCTGCTGCTGCTGCTCCTGCTGTTGCTGCTGCTGCTGCTGCTGCTGTTGTTGCTGCTGCTACTGTTGCTGCTGTTGCTGTTGCTGCTGTTGCTGTTGCTGCTACTGTTGCTGCTCCTGCTGCTACTGTTGCTGCTGCTGCTGCTGTTGCTGCTACTGTTGCTGCTGCTGCTCCTGCTGCTACTGTTGCTGCTGCTGCTGCTACTGTTGCTGCTGCTGCTCCTGCTCCTGTTGCTGCTGCTGCTACTGCTGCTGCTTCCAACTACTACTGCTGCTACTACTGCTGCTGCTGCTACTGTTGCTGCTGCTGCTACTGCTGCTGCTACTGTTGCTGTTGCTGCTGCTGCTACTGTTGCTGCTGCTGCTCCTGCTGTTGCTGCTGCTGCTGC
>LKNJ01001874.1:60877-77049 GCA_002120245.1 Maccullochella peelii | reverse complement strand
AGTCATTCCTGTTCTAAAAGATGGTTTAACATGAGCAGCTCATTTGTTTCTCTCTTTATCTCCTACATGGATGACAAATGGTGAGTTACACAAAGTAAAATTTAAATGGACGGAGCTGAAATCTTGACTTTTAAAAGCTATTCAAAATTAGGTAAGAAATGTATACGTAAATAAACCAATAAATGTAAATACATACACTTGTGCACCGTTCACCCTTTAGAGGTTCACCGAAAGATGAACATGGAAGGGGTTGAAAAGACAAGAAGGGAGGGGGGAGAGAGAGAGAAAAACATTAAGCATTAACAACTTTAACCTCAAACAGGTTTGCACAAAAGTAAAACATATACATTTAATTTGCCTTTTCCTGCGGAAGAGGAAACCAGTTACACATGATGTGGATGCTTCAAGAGCCCTGCTGGCTAGTCTCTACTTCAGTGGAAGTGCCCTGAACATGAACCTAAACATTCTACTACTGTTGCTGCCACTTGATGGACAGAACAAAAATGAGAGGGGAAAAACACTGTTTATTTCCAGTTTAATTACATAAAGCTATATCTGTTTTCTGTTCTGCTCTGTTCTGAAAGGAACCGGAGCTGTTGTTGATGACACGCAAGGGCAAGCAGTTAAATGAATCCACCATTCACTGTGTTTTTGTGGCTCATGGAAAGCCAGATCCCTGCCTCAGGACAACAACAGGCTTGGAGAACGGCTATAAACTCAGACACACAGATAATTTCCATAAACATCTTCTGTTAAAGGAAGTAAACAACACAAGGTCCTGGTTTCAAAAATGTAATCGGGATACACATATCTAATGCAGCTATAGCTGCTACAGATCCCTGATGAATGGTTATTCTTGAGGTTGGTGGTTTGTAAGTGAACTTAACCTAAAGCATAGCTATAAATGTCAGCATGACAGAAGCAGGCAGATATTTTTCAGGCATCAGCTGGTTAGAGTAAATCACATGCATGCCCATGCTGCCATTAGCCTCTTGCCATCTATCAAGTCATCTCTTGGCTTAAGGTAGCTCAGGATTCTACTTGTTTAATATGAGAATACCCTGAGGAGCTTGACTGTGGCAGGATAATGGACAAGAGGCAACTCAGTTTACTGTTGAAGATATTTCATTATACTCACAGCCTGGCCATTGGCTTCATATAGTGGACACTTCTGTTTGATCTTGGCCAGCTCCATGTTAACCTGCTTACTGATCACTGCCATGGGATTCCCTCCTGAACAAGCGCGCACACACACACACACACACACACACACACACACACACACACACACACACACACACACACACACACACGATGATGACACAGCATAAACATGGACAACACCACCATCTACAGGTAGATTTTAGTAACTGGAGAATATCTTGGAGGAGAAGACTATAATCTGGCTTTGTTAAAAGCAACGGAGTCAAATCATGTGTCATTGAGAATTTTGCAAATGTGTGAGTTTTCTATCTAATCATACAAGCTAATTCATATCAGGAGGTATTAGGTATTAGTGTGGAATGAAAATGTAAACACTTGCATCCTGATAGCACATGATTAGACACTAAAGGTTTATAGAATGCTTTGACTTAATGTTGTGACTGACTTCAGTATTCACATAGAAAAACTGGATCTGAATCTTACCCAGCCCTGTCACAACCATGGCTCCCAGATCAGCAACATAGTTGCCCTTCCTAAATGTGGCCACTCTGCCTCCAACACGATCCTGCATGGAAATATTAAGCAAAAACTTTCTACAGTAACGTGGTAAACTGGTGGTAGTTATGTTATACAATTACAAAAAGCAAGGTCAGTTTAGGTCACTCGATTGGTTATCATCTAAACCCTTAGAAAACATGTGTATACCATATCATATAGAGTGTATAGAGGGTGGCACTAATCTCACAATGTTATTAATTATAAAAATACCATAAATGTTTTACAATCATATAATTATTTATACCAAAAGCTGGTTAAGAACATGTGACAAAAATCACAAATATACCTGAAATAACAGATTAATAGAAACCCTGTTGGTGACCTACCCTGGCCTCCAATACTGTAACATCCATCCCAAAGCTCTGCAGCTGCCTGGCTGCAGCTAGGCCAGACACACCTCCACCAATGACTATAACCTTCCCGGTTTTCTTAGCTGCAACAACAAGAGGGGGGTTCATTAACTGTGTATCATTATACCACTGACCATTCCAAGGGCATTGTCTCTGAATGCTTTTGTCTACAAGACAAAGTAGCTAGTAAATCCCAATGTTAGACAACCACTTCTATTAACCCGATTGCATTTTATGGGGGAAAAATCCAAGATATTTTGCCTTCCAAACAAAGTGGCTTGTAGAATACATTAATTCTAGCAACATTTGGCTAATGGCTAGTGTTATTTTACCAGCACAATGAATGAAGTGAACTCACTGGGTAAAGGCTTGACCCTCTTGTAAATGCCAAAGTTAATGAGACCATGCCTTTCTAAGTAGCTGTGTATCCTGTGGACCAGCACAGCATCACCTAAAAAAAGAGAACAAAAACACATACAATCTCTACTTCTGTATGACTGCAATCTTCTTGAAAAACAAACAAAAAAAACTGTTTAATTTAATGTCTCACTGTTGTATGGAGCTTCAAGCTGCTGTGCTGTGGCCTCAAAGGTCAGCTGGATCTTAGGGTTGTCCAGCCACAGTTGGAGCTGGATAAGGTTAATATGAAATATGTTTAAAACAATGATCCCATAGTCCTTAGTTTTTGAACAAGTAATGTGTTTACATTGGCACTTACCGTACGGTTGCGGATATAGAGGAAGACCTTCTGAGTCTGCTGGGGACCACTGATGATGTCAGGGAAGCAAGCGGCCTCCTGGGATGTCATACGGTCATGAGGAAGACGGCTCTGAAAAGCAGCTCCTTCCACACCTAAAAATAAAGTTACATATCACTATCAAATTAAGCACAAAAGAAAGACCATTCGTGTGCATGTGAGTTCCGAATTGAAATTGAACACGGTAAATTATCAGACTCAGACACAGCCTTCCTGTCAGTAGAGAAGAAGCTCAGCCTTTTTACCAGAGCTTTTTAAGTAAGCGTTTTAAGTTTATTTCCTCAACATAAAAATCAGTTTAATTTCACTGCTTGTATATGGTGATGAGTCTGAAACTTTGTTTCAGACTAACCAGATGGTTCCTCTGGTTCACTGTCATTCTCTTCCTCTACTGGTGGAGCCGGAGGAGGGACGACCTGCTTCCTCTCTTTCTCTGCCTTGGCATTCCTCTCCTCCTCAGAGTAATATTCGTCCTCCGACAGATTGGCCAGGCTCTCGTCCATCTCGCGGTACTCCACCTGCAACAGTAGGCACAATAAAAGCATCATTAAAACCAGCATTACCATCACTGATCGGTTGGTGTGCTCCCACGTCGCTTGAAACTGCCAAAACCTTTATGGGAGTAAGAAACAAATACCATGAACATCACGCTGCAAAGACTATGAGACTTAAGATACAGAGCAATACTGCTCCTTAAGTTTAAATGATGACATGTATTGATCCTTTAAATTTTCCTTTCAGTTTTCACTTATTTCATTTTTGGCAGCATCCTTTCCTCCCTGAGCATGCAGGGAGGAAGCAGAACCCTAAAATGTTTACTTTTGCTCGCTTGCGCCGACTAGTCCTGCGAACTTCAGCTGAATCTTGGTCTGCCCCCCCAGGACCTGCTTGGTGGGGCAAAGAGGCTCCTCCAGGTTCCCCACTAGGGGATGACCTCTCCTTCTTCTTTGCATCCATAGCGCCTGCAGCTGAGGCTGACGGACCAGTCTGGGCATCAGAAACCGGGGCTCGATCACCTCCCGCTGCTCCTGCAGCAGAGGAAGCGGAGGAGGAAGAGGAGCCAGCATCTGACTTCTTGCTAGACAGCATCATGGAGGATGTTGGAGGCCTCTCCTGAACAAAGGGGGAACAGAAACAAGATGAAACATTCAACAGCTTAAGTTCTAATATATTTTTTAAGTGAAATGGTTGAAATTTGAATGCTTAAAATAGTATAATCAATGAAAAAAAGCTTGCAAAATATTCATAAAAGAACAGGTGAAAATGATGAAGTGTGGGTTTGCGTGCTGAAAACAAACAAAACTATTATAATGTTTGTGCCCTTTGTTACGGCACTTTGTGGCATTGTTTTAAAATGATTGCCTACAGCAGTTAAAATGTAAAGCCTACAAAATCCATACCAAATGGTTTTTTCACTCACTTTCTAGTGGTTAGTAAACAAATTAACTCCCATTAGAAACATTTGCTTAAAACCCCTATGTCAAATGGTCACTTTGTTGTTGGGGGCAGGGAATACACCTGCTACAAAAGACTAACAAACACCAAATACTGTCGGGCTTTGGGAGATGCTTCACCCAAAAATGTCACATCTGTATCACTGGATGATTTCAGTAACGCTAACTGTACATGAATGTCATGGTTCATGAAATGAGGGTTCCATGGTTACAGTAACCTTGTCTTGTTTTACCCATTTCTCCGTGCACCTGGTAATATCCATTCAAACACTAAGAAATGAAGACAGAACCAGAAATATGGTTACGAGCAGGACCAGCTGAATGGAAAAATGTTGGCCTTTCACATTATATCCATTGTGATTTAGCTAAACATTGCGCAAACCTGTTAGCAAATATCCACTGAAGAATACAACGTAATCAGATCAAATGTGTTTCAATGTAGCTCACTTGTTTACCAGGACTTTTGATAAGTTAGCCAAGTGAGAATACCCACTCGGTGAAAACCTGAAAAGGCTAAACGTGTACCCGTATGAATCCTGGTGGTTGATTAACTAATTTGAACAGGACAGCTGTTAGTCAGAAACCTTTGTTATGCCGAGCCCGTTAGTTCCTTGATTGCCATTCTGACCAAATGGACTATCGTTAGCTAGGAAGTTAACAGAGCTAGCAGCAGAATGGTATGGCTATCAACGTTAGCTTGCGTTAGCTAACGGTAGATTTGTTCTTGACAGCGACTTGTCTATGGCACATACGAATATAATATTATGTTCCTTTACTATCAGTGCAACGCGAGCTGTATTGTAAACATAGATCTGAATCGCTTCTTAATGTATTCTCTTTCACATGCATCATACGAGACCATGCTACGTTAGCTAACGCCGCTAACAATGAGACGCTGGCTAGCACCAACAGTGGCACCTGCTGTGCGACCTACTGAAAAAGAAAGCGCCGGTTTCGCTTGCAGAGGGATCTCCATTGATAAACTGACAGTAAAATTGTAGGTCCATCGGTGAGCATTGTTTAAGGAAATAAAGGTAACCATTAAATATTGAAAATATTAATATTACCTCTCAATCCTCCGAAGATGTCAACACAAAGACGGTACAGTAGCAGGTCTCCTTTCAATGAACTCTGTCGTGATTGGTGGATCGAAAATGTAACGCAACACCACTCAGCAAAACGATTGGTCAAACTAACTGTCAATCCAAAAGAAGGCGGGGATTTATCCTAAAAACTACAATGGATCTAACTTTTTTTGTTAGTTTACGTTTTGTAGTGTCCAATGCTTTTCAAACACATATCGGCATTGTTTTTCAGGTGTAAAATTTAAAAGAGTTTGGGTTTCATTTCGTTGCTGATCGGGATTGAGCGCCCCGTTTATCTTCCGTTTACTGTTTGTCGCGAAACGACAAAACTGATCCCATCTCTGCTGACGTCAGCTTGCAAGAAGACAGGTAAAGGTGAGCCTCTCCGTCGCGCCTACAATTCAAGGAAGCACACCGATGTTTAATTGTTGACTGCTTTGTTTCTCCATTTTGCGCCGACTGTGTGTAAGTAGCACTTACAACCCAGATTTAAACCGTGAATTGATATGTTTGTGCCTCACTTTATCCGTTTCTCTTTACCTGCGAGTTTTAAAATGAGCGAAAAGTCAGTCCTCCTGTTTGTGTTTTGCACTCGGTTAATTTGGGTGTTACTAGTAGTTAAGTTTCAAGATTTTATGTGTGATATGAAGCTTTTGGGGTGGGGTGGGCCCATATTGGGTTGTAAATAAGTTATATTAACTGTTGTAGCTGTCTGCAACGTCCTACATAAAAAAAAAAACTCCCAATGAGAGTAGACACACAAACAGGGAGGTCTTTAGTGTCAAAGCAGGGAAAATAAAGGCTCATTTAGGGTTATAGGAAGTGTTTTATATGTTTGCCATGGCTATTATATAATACACTTGAAGTAAAGTAGGCCTACAGTACATTCTACAAACAAGTACTGAGCTGATTAACAATCTATCCCATAGAACCAAGAAAATGGTGAAGGAAGAGCCGGATTCAGCCAACCGGCCTGACAACACCGCCTTCACTCAGCAAAGGCTTCCGGCATGGCAGCCCATGCTCTCCGCTGGCATTGTCATCCCAGGGTTTGTCCTCATCGGCCTGGCATTCATTGGCATTGGCGTCGCTCTCTTTGTCACTTCACAGAGCATCCAAGTGTTGGAGGTATGACTGTGACAACTGAACACACAAATCAGTCTGGTGTGTAATGCTGAGAATTAAGGGCCAAATGTCACCAGAAAAAAGAGAGGAAGAGAGACAGTAGACAATGTGTTTACTGGGTTGAAATGAACAAACCATAAGCCAATATTAAAACAATCTATGTTTTCAGTGTTGAGATGAATAGCCTAGTGTAAGGTCCAAAACCGTACACTGCTATCTGCTCACAGACTTGTCACTTGTAAGCGATATCCTGCTCTTGAGTTTAAAGAGGTGTGACTCAATAGAGATAGGTGTTGTAGTAATTAATTATTAATAATAACCTTTCTTGTTCTTTCCTATACAGATGGACTACACTGGGGTTGAACAAAACTCACAATGTTTCAAGTGCACTGATAAAAATGCCAAGAACTGTGTGTGCCAGTTGGACTTTCCCATTGACAGTCTATTTAAGGTTGCATTGGAGCTTTGCACAAACACATTCACACACATACAAATGGGACGTTTTAATTACGTTCAACTTTACTCCTGCTTCTGACCCTTTGCTGTGTTTTTGTGATTCTGTTTTCCTTCACAGGGGCCAGTGTTCTTTTATTATGCTTTGTCCAACTACTTCCAGAACTACAGAAAGTATGGTGTGTCCAAAGATGATGACCAGCTGTCTGGAAACCTGGCTTCCTTTGTGGTGAGTTAACAACATAGGATATGGGAAAAAAAAAAAAAAAACACACAACACTCTGATTTCAATTTCCAAGAGAAAAACAAAATCAATATGTTCTCACTTGAAATAAAAAGACTTGTATAAGATATGCTGAGTTGAGTACAAATATGCTAAGTTGTCACCTTGGTTAAACATATGGGCGCAGTTCATATTTTTGTCAGTGTACATTTTTGTAAAAATGTACAGTACCTAAAGCTGCATTGGTGGTACCTCATGCTGTTGCCCATCTGTAATACAAACAAAGATTTCAGACTATTTATTTGAGCAATAAAATCACTGTTTTCTGTCTCTCTTGAAGAGTCCTAGTTCCAGCTGTGCTCCCTATGTGTATGATAGCGACAACAAACCAATTGTACCATGTGGATCAGTAGCAAACAGCATGTTCAATGGTACGTAAGGACATTTAAAATTACCGTAATGAATTTGGAATTAAGTTTATTTGCTGTGTTAAGGAAGTATTAATTCTTGTTTCTGTTGGGTTTTTTTTGGATTGCTTTTTAAAGACACCTTCACGCTGTATCAGATTGTTGATGGGGTAAAGAAGAAGGTGCCCTTTGATGGAAAAGGGATTGCTTGGTGGACAGACTACCACATCAAATATAGAAACCCCAATGTCTCATCTCTGCGTGATGCATTCAACGGTAATACCTTTAGTTGAATGTAATGTAACTTGCTGTCTGTTCTTTTTAAGTAGTGCTAGGATGTAGATTAATTGTGTTTAATGAGCCCAGTGTGCTCAAAATGAATCAGACGGTCACAAGGCTTTTACAAAGTAGTAAAGGAAGTGGTGAAGGGAGTTTGAGCTTTGTGGACAAAAGGAGTAGCGTAGTTTAGTGCAGTAAATAGTGGGCTACAGGGCTGTTAAGGGGTCCTTTAGTTGAAATCACATTTTAAATAGCATGTAGTTGTATAATGTTTTGAAAATCATGATAGCTGATTAAAAGTTTGACTTCCAGGTACCGTGAAACCCATATTTTGGCCCAAGCCTGCTTACGAGTTGGACCCCTTAGACCCTGATAACAATGGCTTCGTCAATCAAGATTTCCTGGTGTGGATGAGGAGGGCAGCCATGCCAAATTTCAGAAAGCTGTATCGACGAATCACTCAGGGTGATTATGCACAGGGTCTGCCAGCTGGAAACTACTCGCTTGAAATTGCCTACAGTATCCTTATACACGTTACGAGTCCTGTGTTGGACTAGGACCCTATTTAATCTTTTTTCCATCGCACAAATTAATACTGTATAGCTATTTATATCTTGCTTGTTGTAATGCAGGCTTAACGGACACCAAAAATCAACGTCAAAAGCCAAAACACGTCATTTTATTGACACTGTAATTAGACATGTATGTATCATTTTCTGAACGTATCATTAGGGGGGAGGCTTTAAACTAGAAAATATGTGTGGTTAAAGGGGTTTTACACTGTTCCATCCACATGAGAAGATTTACAAAGCTTCAAATCTACCTAAAGGGGTCAGCCATTGAATTGGCCACATGTTTTGTGTCAACAACAGCAGCTTAGTCTAACTTGTTTTACTGGTTGGGTGTGGTTCTGTTTTTACCTGGGCAGAGTGAACACAATGACTCAGGAGTTTCTTGAGATGAGAAAAAACAGGCAAATTTTCTGACATAAGTAAATGAGCTAGGCAAATAATTATTCACATGATTGATTGATGTATACTTGAAGCCTATGTAAATACCTCAAAGACATTTTTCATTTTGCTTAAAGGACCATACAACTTTGTTTACTATATTAAATCCCTTACTTGTAAGTACTTATGTATACTTTACATTTTTACATACCATTTTCAATGCAAACCACACAATTTTAGTTGTGTGGTTGTAATTTTCGTTCAGCCATTGCATTCTATTCTTTTCTGTACACATTAAAAATCAGTTCACAGAATTTTGACCATTGGTTTAGTTGTGTAATCATCACAGTGGACATCAAGTCTACATTTTTATTGTCAGTGTGACATTAGCATTAAGTGGTAATAAAAAAGCAGGTTGCTTTGAAAAGTCTGCACTGCAATCAATCATTACAATAATGTAACTAGGATGGATTATAGAGCTCAAGAAAGTTTCTAGTCTACTATATAGCACTGAAATTAATAGAAGCCAATGCCTAGAGAAATACACTCAAATTTCCAAAACCACTGGTGGTTTAATACAGTATCTTAATATAGTTTTGTATGTTGAATATACTTCAGTGAAAGTATTGGCACAAGACACAATTTTTTGTCTATTATTTTATGTGTTAACATTTCTCCTGTATATCCTTAACATTTTCTCCTTCAGACTATCCTGTTTTGAGCTTCGATGGGAGAAAAAAGGTGGTACTCAGCAACGTGTCCTGGATGGGTGGCAAGAATGAGTTCTTGGGCATTGCCTACCTCGTGATTGGTTCAATGTGTGTCGTCATGTCCATAGTCATGCTCATTGTCTATGCTAAATTCAAGTTTCCTGAGGAAGAATGAGTGCCTGGTCATGGACTGTGGTTGGCTGGGGGTTTATCTACCCTATCAACATTTTTTCTTTTTTTCCTTTTTACTCAATGGGATGACGAAAGTGCAGTACAGGGCTCACACAAAGGGGAGTATGCAGCTAGAATCCACCTATGAACTGAAATCACGTGTTATTATGGACATGAAGAGGTCTCCTAAGGTGCAGAAGAAGCCTGGTGTCATTTTCTTAGGCTGGACTCGACACTGGAGTTTCCCTATTGACTGCAAAATAGAAATTGGTTAAAAAACTGACTTTGTGGGCACTGTGGGATGATTTCCAATGTGGTTACATGTACTTGTCTGAAGTTAGGCTCTCCTGAGTGCACTGCAAAGTCAGTTACCATTCATTGCTAGTGGAACAGCTGTAAGCGGTGTCTCTTGTTGGTATCTCATGTTTGAGTGATCGTTAGGGAAGTGTCATTGCTTACAAGCCAAGTCCAAAATCATAATAATACTGTATGTTATTATATCTTTACTTTCTTATTGGCACCATGATAAAGCCTCCACTGTGACTCTTAAGGGATACATGTCAAGGTAGAGCGAAGGTAGAATGGATATGCACTGTGCACAGGCTGATATCTGGTGGACAAAAGGAGACCTACAGCTTATGTGTGCTCTTATTTATTCAGTGTATGCTAGTTTAGTCTATTTCACAATACTTGGATATTGCAGGGTGTTTCTCTAAGGGTTCTAATACTGTATTTCTTAAATGTGTGCCTTCATAATCACAAAATGAGCTGCCTCCTCATTTTAGGTCAGTAATAATATTAAAGCCATAAACGATTTGATAAGCCATTTGATACTTGACAAAAAGTTACTCTTAATGTGTGTGTGTGTGTGATGTGTAGTTTAGCTTGGAAATAATGCTGTAAAATGGGAATATATTGCTCAGAGATCTGGTGTACAGGCTATTTAAGCTCATGTTGTGTTCCATTTAGTAATAACAGACTATTGTTTCTGAGATTTTACTTCAGGTTGATATTTATTTAATAAAACAACATTAAAACCATAACTTCACATTCCTCTGTCCTATTAGGACATTTAGGTTCCACAGGCAACAGTGCCATGCCATGTTTACTTATGTCGTTTTTAACAGTCTATGCTGAATTCTATGGAAATGTAGGCTTTCCGCTATCAATAGGTTTTGATAGTTTTGATCGCACAACCACTTCTGTATTATGACTTCAGAGGTCTCTAATTTCAGTTTTTCCGATCTAGGGTGATATTCTGCTTTGAACTTTGCTAGAAGATCAATAAGTACCATATCCAATATGTTTTATCAAATGGATCATATTTCATGGGGTCCTGGCTGTTTAATGCTGTAGTTCTAAGGTCAAGCTTTATTGCCTTTGTAGTTATGCCTTCACAGCTGACTCAAGTCCAAGCTCCAAGTACTCTTATTCTGGATGGGTCTGGGTGTTGGTTCATAAAAATATGTGGAAGTAATAAGCATAACCATTTATAAGATCCATAACAAATGTATGTATCTCATTAGTTCTTGATAGCATGAGTGTGCAGAAAGTTCACTTATGCTAACGCCAGTCAAATTGTGCCAGCGGTTGTAATTAGCTTATAGCAATTATAATTTATTAACATTATATTATCAGTGAATTAGTAATAGCATTATTAAAAGTGTATCTCTTTGTTCTTAACTTGGTGGTAAAAGCTGTGCTGTAGCAAAGGAGCATTTCTCGATTCATAGCTGCATCATTGGAGACAACTCCCTTTCTCCCCCTATCTGTCATACACGGTTATAACAAAAAGAGAAAAAATGTGATTCGTTCAACTCATGGATGTATTGTTCAACTGCACTGTGGGTATTGTAGTTTCCGGCTAGTATAGTCCAGTGAAATACGCATCCCTTGAACGATAAATCCCACAATCCATTGCGCAAATAAACCTGACTGCCACTGTTGCAGCGTTTTGACAGCGGCAGTCAGCCTCTGACCAACTTGGTAGACAGGCCTACTCCAGTCAGCTAGGTACAAAACGTCAGCCTCGCTTTTTTGTTCACTTTCACACCGCGACCGGTCGTCGTCGACCGCTTTAAAGAATGTCCGACGGTGGTGGGACAGAGGAAAACTCCGGCACCATGGAGGTGTCGGCCGTTCAGACGGTCGCTGATACGTCGGTGCTGCAGAAGCACATTCGGAAATTGGTACCGCTGCTCCTGGAAGATGGCGGCGAGGCCCCGGCCTCACTGGAAACCGCCCTGGAGGAGAAGAGCGCCGTGGAGCAGATGAGGAAATTTCTGGCCGATCCCCAGCTTCACACCATCCTGGTCGAGAGAAGTGCACTCAAAGGTAAATTTAGCAAGAACCGGCCAGCTAAGCTAGCCAATATAATTTGAATAACAGGACCATCTATAACGGAGCTATTAAATTCGTCATCAGCGAAATGTCTTTAAACCCAATTTAGCTAAGTTAACGTTGTATTTGAGCTAGTATTTGACAGCCGACTAAATAACAATGTTAACCTAGCTTTCCGTCTCCGTCCATCCCATAGGCAACTACGCCACAATGGGTGTGGTAGAGACAACACAATACACTCCAATGCAGTGTGGTCAATGTTAGCTGTCCTTTAAGGTGTGATACTGCTTAACTTAAGCCACAGTTAATACAAATGTTGCCTAGGCAGTGTAGAATTGTATGTAAGTTAGCGTTACCATTGCGTTTATATTCAAGTGCAGTTTAAATTTGATTAAAGCATAAAAATAATAGTTGTTGACAACGGTGCTATACAAACGAGAATAGAGCAAACACACAATTCTGATTAAAACCCAAGCCCCGATTTAAAAACGCAACACAAGCACCAAAATCATAGAAATTCAGAGAATGAATCCTTTGTAGTAACTGCAAGTCATGTTCTGTGCAGCTTATTGGGGTTTTATCATGTGAACTAGCTTGTGTCAATGAACACATTATCATCTTTCTCCTCCAGGCGAATTAATCCTGAGCTTCAGAGTTGCTTGCCCTTACTAATGTTTTATGAGTGCTGAACCTTGATCCATTGATACTGCACATGATCAGCCACCGAGTCTGAGCCTGTTGGTTTTGGCTTCCCAACCAGATAGTCCCTGCCCAAGCCTATTTATGTTTTTGCACTAAGAATACTGATACTGCAATGCAGAGAGAGTGCAGTTTCTGCAGATGGCTATCATTTCCTAAAAGCTATGACCTCACTTGTAAAGGAGGGTGGGGGGGCATAGATGGATGGCAGTAGATGAAAGTGTAAGATTGCACTGTCATCCTACTGTAACATGTCTTATACTCAGATAAACTTCTGTCTAGGATCCAAATAATTATTTTTTACCATTAGCAGCAGCAGTGTCATTTTATTGGCCTTGACCAACCAGTTCTTACTGCTTGGTGCAAGTCTCATAATAGTAACTTACATGGTGAAAAACCTCCGCACACAGGCTGTTTTGATGATGAGATTGTAATAAAATGTAGAAAAAAAGCATCTACTGTGTTTTTATGAGTGGTGAATCTTGATGATATACCTTAACAGCTTAATTTCACTGTGGAAAATGCCTGACACTCGTTCATAACTGATTTAAGATTGGCAATGTGAAGAAAATGATTTTATGAGTTGTCTGTTTACTTGTTCAGATAAAACATGGATTTTCTTTGTTCTTCACACAGAGGATGTTGGAGATGAAGGAGAGGAGGACAAGGAGTGCATCACTTATAACATCAGCATTGACATACACTATGGGATCAAGTCCAACAGGTAAATGAGGCATCTGATGTGCTGAACAGAGGTCTTCTTTTCAGCCATGCAGTTGGGGGGAAAAACTGAATCAATAACTCCCTTTCCACATATAATAACCTGTATTTTAAAAGATCCTTTTAAATTTACTGTATAGAACTCAGTTTCCATTTAAGTTCTGTTAATTCTAAACTATGAATGTTTTCACCCTTTTCTCCCCTGCAGCTTGGCTTTGATCAAGAGGACAGGCGTCATTGATGCAGACAAGCCCATATCAACCCAAGTTCGAGTTCTGACCTTGAGTGAGGATTCTCCCTATGAGACACTCCACTCTTTCATCAGCAATGCTGTTGCTCCTTTCTTCAAGTCCTACATCCGCGAGTCTGGCAAGGCAGACAGGTAATCCTCAAAATTTGTCTTTATATTTTGATAAAATCTTTTATTGAATTAACTGAATCATGAACTCAGCATGGAGGAATAATGTAACATTGATGGAGAGTTCATCTGCACTGTAATCTCTGTCCTAATCCTCCAGAGATGGGGATAAGATGGCTCCCTCAGTGGAGAAAAAGATTGCTGAGCTGGAGATGGGCCTTCTCCACCTGCAGCAGAACATCGAGATTCCTGAGATCAGCCTGATCATCCACCCTATCATCACAAACATCGCCAAGCAGTGCTATGAGCGCGGGGAGAAGCCCAAGGTCACTGACTTTGGAGACAAAGTGGAGGACCCATCCTTCCTTAACCAGCTGCAATCTGGAGTTAACCGCTGGATCAGGGAGATCCAAAAGGTAATGGGCATTCCTGTATTTCTATCTCAAGTTTAAACAAAACAATGCTGTTATACTTCATATAATAACGGGTATGTAGAAAAATATTTTTCTATCTTCTACTCGACACTGGGCTCATTTGTCTTTTCCACCCACCCTTTTATCAGGTGACAAAGCTCGATCGCGACCCAGCTTCAGGCACAGCCTTGCAGGAGATCAGTTTCTGGCTGAATCTGGAGAGAGCCCTCAACAGGATCCAGGAGAAGAGAGAGAGCCCTGAGGTTCTGCTCACACTGGACATCCTCAAACACGGCAAACGTTTCCATGCTACTGTCAGTTTTGACACCGACACTGGTGAGTGACAACCAGTCGGAAAAAAAATGTTCCCTGGCGTGTTTCACTTCTGCTGCCTTTACTGACAGTACTGTATTAAATACAGTATCCTTAATTGTTTATCCTTTCTCTCCTTCTCACAGGGCTGAAACAGGCTGTGGAAACCGTAAATGACTACAATCCTCTGATGAAGGACTTCCCTCTCAATGACCTGCTCTCTGCTTCGGAGCTTGATAAGATCCGCCAGGCTCTGATGGCCATATTCACTCACTTGAAAAAGATTAGGAACACCAAGTACCCTATCCAGAGAGCACTGCGTCTAGTAGAGGCCATCTCCAGGGACTTGAGCTCCCAGCTCCTCAAGGTGTTGGGCACCAGGAAGCTCATGCATGTTGCCTACGAGGAATTTGAAAAGGTTGGTGTGGTTGTGTCTCTGGCATGAACTAGACCCCAGAAGTCTAGTTAACTTACTTTAGCTACTTAAAATATTATTATACATCTTCCTAAATGTCCTTTAAACTTCTGTGTGCAGGTGATGGTGGCATGCTTTGAGGTGTTCCAGACCTGGGAGGATGAGTATGAGAAACTGCAGGTGCTTCTGAGGGACATTGTCAAGAGAAAGAGAGAGGAGAACCTGAAGATGGTGTGGCGTTTGAGCCCCGCCCACAGGAAGCTCCAATCACGTCTGGATCACATGAGACGTTTCAGAAGGCAGCACGAGCAGCTGAGGGCTGTCATCGTCCGTGTGCTGAGGCCTCAGGTAAAGTACCATCATCATCTGTAATGGCCATGTCTTGCCATTATTATTTCTTATAGATCCTGACAAAATAGGAATTAATATCTGGTTATAGCCACACTTGATTGAGAAATGGTTCTTTTAACTCTCCAGATTTCTGCCGTGCCACAACATGCCCCTGGAGAGACAGTTGAGCCCCAAGACATGAAGGTAGCCGGAGTTCTCTTTGATGCTGCTGATGCCAATGCCATCGAGGAGGTCAACCTGGCATATGAGAATGTCAAAGAAGTTGATGGCCTGGATGTGTCTAAGGAGGGCATGGAAGCCTGGGAAGCTGCCATGAAGCGCTACGATGAACGTATTGACCGCGTGGAGACCCGTATCACTGCCCGCCTCCGCGATCAGCTGGGAACTGCCAAGAACGCCAATGAGATGTTCCGCATCTTCTCCCGTTTCAATGCTCTCTTTGTGCGTCCCCACATCCGTGGTGCCATCCGGGAGTACCAGACGCAGCTCATCCAGCGTGTGAAAGATGACATTGAGTCGCTGCATGACAAGTTCAAAGTGCAGTATCCTCAGAGCCAGGCCTGTAAGATGAGCCATGTCCGAGATCTGCCACCTGTGTCTGGCTCCATCATCTGGGCCAAGCAGATTGACCGTCAGCTGACTGCGTATATGAAGAGAGTGGAGGATGTTCTGGGAAAAGGCTGGGAGAACCATGTGGAGGGGCTGAAGCTTAAGCAGGATGGAGATAGCTTCAGGGCTAAACTCAATACTCAAGAGATATTTGATGACTGGGCTCGCAAGGTATGGAGCTGATCATAGGTGTAAATATAGTATAGTGTTTTTAAATGTTCTAGTCTTTGCCTTTCATACAATGCATGTTTTTTTTTTTTTTTTTTTTT
>LKNJ01001874.1:0-60825 GCA_002120245.1 Maccullochella peelii | reverse complement strand
TCTACTCGTCTTGTGTTTTTGAATATTTGTCACTCCCTTCTTTTGTAAATCAGGTGCAGCAGCGTAACCTTGGTGTGTCTGGCCGCATCTTCACAATTGAGAGTACTCGTGCCCGTGGACGTACCGGAAACATGCTCAAGCTTAAAGTCAACTTCCTCCCAGAGATCATCACTTTGTCCAAAGAGGTCCGCAACCTCAAGTGGTTGAGCTTCCGTGTTCCTTTGGCCATCGTCAACAAAGCCCATCAAGCTAACCAGCTGTACCCATTTGCCATCTCTTTGATCGAGAGTGTGCGCACCTACGAGCGCACTTGTGAGAAGGTGGAGGAGAGGTCCTCCATCTCCCTGCTGGTGGCTGGGCTTAAAAAAGAGGTTCAGGTTCTCATTACTGAAGGCATTACTCTGGTCTGGGAGTCCTACAAGCTGGATCCCTATGTTCAGAGGTTGGCTGAGACTGTCTTCAACTTCCAGGAGAAGGTCAGAGTGGAGGAGCTATCACTATAAAGTGGTTACATACATCCTGCATAAGTACAGTGCTCTTGTTTAACTGCCCCAAACATTAATTCTAATGTTTTTTTATTTTCTGCTGTATGTTGTTTCCAGGTGGACGACCTTTTACTGATTGAGGAGAAAATTGATCTTGAGGTTCGCTCTCTGGACACTTGCATGTTCGACAACAAGACCTTCTCTGATATCCTCAACAGAGTCCAGAAGGCTGTGGACGACCTCAATCTCCACTCCTATTCTAACCTGCCCATCTGGGTCAACAAGCTCGACATTGAGGTTTGCACCACAAAGCAACAGTTTATTCTCATTTCACATTGAACATTTCAATTCATGTTTCTTTTTACATGTGGCTGGCCTGAATGGTTTTCAAACAGGATTTTATTTTTGTTTTGTTTTCATAGATTGAACGTATCCTGGGAGTGCGTCTGCAGGCTGGCCTCAAGGCCTGGACCCAGGTGCTCCGTGGCCAGGTAGAGGACAAAGCTGATGTGGACATGGACACAGAGGCCCCACAATTGAGCCACAAACCTGGAGGGGAGCCCAAGATCAAGGTAGCCATTGTGACTGTAGTGACTCTGTTGCCTTATGCCGTGTTTTGTTTTTATGATTATACATTACTTATAAAACCGTGGATTCCTGGACATAGCTGACTATTATAACAAACTATTATGATGTTTTCTTTTCCCAGAATGTTGTCCATGAGCTGAGGATTACCAACCAGGTCATCTACCTGAACCCACCAATTGAAGACTGTCGCTACAAGCTCTACCAGGAGATGTTTGCCTGGAAGATGGTCATCCTGTCCCTTCCCAGGATCCAGAGCCAGAGATACCAGGTAGGGATGTCTGAACAGTTTGAGTAGTAGGGCTGTTATTCTCACTCTAGAAGGCAATGATATGAATGCATGTCTCAATGTCTGTGGTCTGCAAACATGTAGGTACAAGCCACTTTGAGGATAGTATTTACCAAACATAAAATAAGTTATATTTTATTTTAGTTGAGAGAGAGAGAGAGAGATTTTGTGTACTGTTACATTTGTGCTTTTGTTTTAATCTAGGCTAATGTGTTCTTCTTCACCAGGTGGGAGTCCACTACGAGCTGTCAGAGGAGGAGAAGTTCTACAGAAATGCCCTGACCAGGATGCCAGATGGTCCTGCAGCCTTGGAGGAGGCCTACAATGCAGTTGAAGACATTGTCAATGAGGTGGAGCAGTATGTCAAGGTAAGAGGCATCTTGTTATAACAACACAAAAAAATGCGTTGTCATATCTTAAGTTTACTGGTGATGGAATTACTTTGAGGAACAGATTTAAAGAAATGAAAAGCCAAATTACTGTTTTATTTTGTACTGTCTTCTCTATGTCTTTATATTATAAACATGCATAATATACAGTATCATCAGTACATCAGTTTGTGAGAATCCATCTCTTTTCTTTGTTGCCCCTGTCCAGGTGTGGCTGCAGTACCAGTGCTTGTGGGACATGCAAGCTGAGAACATCTACAACCGTCTGGGTGAAGACCTCACCAAGTGGCAGGCCCTGCTGGTCCAGATCCGCAAAGCACGTGGAACCTTTGACAATGCAGAGACACGGAAAGAGTTTGGACCTGTGGTCATCGACTATGGCAAGGTAATAATGGTTGACAGTTGTAGGTGGTGTATTAGAAAAATATTTCTCAAATGACGATCTCTTAAAAAATGTTAAGTCTATTACATGAGTGAAGTCTCTTCTATATAAACCCCCTTATTTGTGCAAATTTGTTTCCATACAAAACATCCAATGTTGTATTCAATTTGTAATGATTTTTTGCTGCTCCATTTTCTACAATATCCTTTTGTATGTCTATGCACTTTTTATTAAATGTTTGTATTTGTCCCTGACAACAGGTCCAGTCCAAGGTGAACTTGAAGTATGACTCCTGGCACAAAGAAGTGCTCAGCAAGTTTGGCCAGATGCTTGGCAACAACATGCAGGACTTCCATGCCCAGATCTCCAAGGTAACACATAATATGATTGGGGGGAAAAAAATATATTTTGACCAGCTTAGTAACATTGATTTCCAAACTGATCAGAAGATTATTCTATGAACTAGATTTTTTTTTTTTTCTTATCACCTTTCTTTCGATTTCTGTTTCCCCAATAGTCCCGTCAAGAACTGGAGCAACATTCTGTGGACACGGCTAGCACTTCAGATGCTGTCAACTTCATAACATATGTCCAGACCCTGAAGCGCAAGATCAAACAGTTTGAGAAAAATGTGGATGTAAGTGCTTGAATAAGTTATCTAAAACATTCAGTATCCTCATTCTTTCATATCACTGCATGCATGAAAAACAATTTAGTCCTAATCAGATTCTCCCTCCTTTTACACCCTAGTTGTTCCGTAATGGACAGCGTTTGCTGGAGAAGCAGAGATTCCAGTTCCCTCCATCTTGGCTGTACATTGACAACATCGAAGGTGAATGGGGTGCCTTCAGTGACATAATGAAGCGCAAGGATACTGCTATCCAGCAGCAGGTGGCCAACCTGCAGATGAAGATCGTCCAGGAGGACAAAGCTGTGGAAAACCGCACCACTGACCTGCTCAATGACTGGGAGAAGACCAAACCAGTTGCTGTAAGAGAAGTTAAATCATCTAATTAAATTTGAAACACAGTATACAGTACAGTCACCCCTAGGTCATACTTTCTGTGGATGTATAACTGATGACTGCTAATAGTTAAATTAGAATAACATTATTTGAAAAGTAGGGGGAAAAAAATCAATGTTTGATAGTTTTTACTGGTCATCTGTTTTGCCAGGGTAACCTGCGTCCAGAGGAGGCTCTTCAGTCTCTGACTATCTATGAGGGCAACTTTGGCCGTCTGAAGGATGAAAGGGAGAAGTGTGCCCGAGCCAAAGAAGCCCTGGAGCTCACCGACACTGGCCTGCTCAGCGGCAGTGAAGAGAGGGTGCAGGTAGTGCCCTCAAACATTCAAAGACCAAGTAACAGTCAGCAAATATCTCACAGACACTAGTTTGGAATAGGAGGAGTAATAATTACAGCTCTTACCTTTTTTTTTTTTTTTTTTTTTTTTTAATAGATGTTCCAAAACGATAGCAAAAAAACCAAATGCTTTTCTTTTGACTCTTTCTTTGTGGTGACTAGGTGGCACTAGAGGAGCTGCATGACCTGAAAGAGGTTTGGTCCGAGCTGTCAAAGGTCTGGGAGCAGATCGACCAGATGAAAGAGCAGCCATGGGTGTCTGTACAGCCTCGCAAGGTAACAAATCCACAATAATCATTCAGATCATTGAATCCCTACTGTACTGTTTGTGAAATTCTTAGCATATAACTATTCTGGTGTTGGTGTTTTGTGTTTTAGCTTCGTCAGAGCCTGGATGCTCTTCTGAACCAGCTGAAGAACTTCCAAGCAAGACTGAGACAGTATGCCTCCTACGAGTATGTCCAGAGACTGCTTAAAGGATACCTGAAGGTCAGGCGCCTTGTTTTTCCCACTAAGCACAAATTTTGACTCACAAGAAATTTTTTTTAAAATGGGTAATTAAATTCTCTACCTATTCCTTTCTCTCACCAGGTTAACATGTTGGTGATTGAGCTGAAATCAGAGGCTCTGAAGGACCGCCACTGGAAGCAGCTGATGAAACGTTTGCATGTAAACTGGGTCCCGTCAGAGCTGACCCTGGGACAGATCTGGGATGTGGATCTGCAGAAGAATGAGATGGTGGTGAAGGATGTTCTCCTGGTAGCCCAGGGAGAGATGGCTTTGGAGGAGTTCCTCAAACAGGTGAAGAGGGAGGGCCATCAAGAGATTGTGTAGTTGTGATGCTCATGGGGGGCAATTGACAGTTGTTTGTATCTACAGTTTCCAATCCAAATGATAAAAAATTACCCTCTGGTTTTTAGACCTTTTTTTAATAATAATTCTGTGGTTTTTGGTCCTCAGATCCGTGAAGTGTGGAACTCATATGAGCTCGACCTGGTGAACTACCAGAACAAGTGCCGTCTGATTAGAGGCTGGGATGACCTCTTCAACAAGGTCAAAGAACATATTAACAGCGTGTCTGCCATGAAGTTGTCTCCATACTACAAGGTGAATAGAATTATGTGTTGTGTTCATTAAGACAGTAGTTTAAAGATTTTCTAAATATTTAAGCTTTCAGAACTGCATCAACACCATGCTCTTCTTCTATTTTTTTTTTTTTTTTCCTCCCAGGTGTTTGAGGAAGACGCCCTGAGCTGGGAGGACAAGCTGAATCGCATCATGGCTCTGTTTGACGTTTGGATTGATGTCCAGCGTCGCTGGGTCTATCTCGAAGGCATCTTCACTGGCAGTGCTGACATCAAACATCTGCTGCCTGTAGAAACCCAGAGATTCCAGAGGTAAATAAAGGACCCTTATTTTTACGCTTACCAGAATTTAAAATCCAACGGTCAGGATTTTAATGGCGTTACCACTGTAACACTATTTTCTACTAGAACCTACTTTCATTTGTCTCTTTCTTTATTCCACAGTATCAGCACAGAGTTTTTGGCACTGATGAAGAAGGTGTCAAAGTCTCCCTTAGTGATGGATGTGCTGAACATACAGGGAGTGCAGAGGTCTCTGGAGCGACTGGCTGACCTTCTGGGAAAAATCCAGAAAGCCCTTGGAGAATACCTGGAGAGAGAGAGATCCTCATTCCCCAGGTAAGAAGTCAATGTGCATATAAATCACAAAACTTAGAAGTTCATGATTATGTTGAATATTTGGAATCCCTTTCCTTAATTGATCCATCGCACTCTTTTTCTTTCCAGGTTCTACTTTGTGGGAGACGAGGACCTGCTTGAAATCATCGGCAATAGCAAGAATGTGGCCAAACTGCAGAAGCACTTCAAAAAGATGTTTGCTGGTGTTTCCAGCATCCTGCTCAACGAGGACAACACTGAGGTGCTGGGAATCTCCTCCCGTGAGGGTGAGGAGATTGTGTACAAGACACCAGTCTCCATCACACAGCACCCCAAGATCAATGAGTGGCTGACGCTGGTGGAGAAGGAGATGAGGGTGACGCTGGCCAAGCTGCTAGCTGAGTCTGTCACAGAGGTCATATCCTTCAACAAGGGCACAGCCATTGACCTAAGTCAGTACATCAGCTGGATTGATCGCTACCAGGTTGGTATTGAGAGCATTTAATAAACAAACGGTTAAGTATTCTACATACATAGAAATCAGGCAATGTGTTAATGTAATTTTACTTGATCGGTTTCCGTTCTTCACAGGCCCAGCTGGTGGTCCTGTCCACTCAGATTGCCTGGTCTGAGAACATTGAGTCTGCCTTGACCACCATCTCTGGTGGTGGGGACATGACACTCATGCAGGGAGTGCTGTCAAATGTGGAGGCCACCCTCAACGTGTTGGCTGACACCGTGCTGATGGAGCAGCCTCCACTCCGCAGGAGGAAACTGGAGCACCTGGTTAGAGGGAATTTTTTTAAGTACAGTTTTAAAAGAATATTGTCCAATGAAAAGTTTGTCTGAAATCCCTCTTCTGCTCCATCTTAGATCACCGAGCTGGTGCACCAACGTGATGTGACCAGGACTCTGATCAAGAACAAGATCGACAACCCTAAGTCCTTTGAGTGGCTCAGTCAGATGCGCTTCTATTTTGACCCCAAGCAGACAGATGTCTTGCAACAGTTGTCCATTCAGATGGCCAATGCCAAGTTCAACTATGGCTTTGAGTACTTGGGTGTCCAGGACAAGCTCGTCCAGACCCCTCTGACAGACCGCTGCTATCTCACCATGACCCAGGCTCTGGAGGCCCGCCTTGGAGGGTCACCATTTGGTACAAAAGCTTTTTTTGTATGCGTACGAAATGGAGATTTAGCTTTTAAGAAAATTATAGGTTGACATATAAAACAATCTGCTTCACTGAGTTTGTCCTCCATCTAGGTCCTGCTGGCACAGGGAAGACTGAGTCAGTGAAAGCTCTTGGTCACCAGCTGGGCCGCTTTGTCCTGGTCTTCAACTGTGATGAGACATTCGACTTCCAGGTACATAACTGCATTCAGATTCTTTGTTCTTAGGTTATTTTATAGCCAAGACAACAACGACACACAACTAGATATCAGTAAAACACTTGCACATCATATAATTTTCATTTACTTTATTTTTCAGGATTTAGCTGATTCTCATCTTGGTCATTTAACTTACAAATCTCTTGTGGGGTTTTTTTTTTGTTTTTAAAAAAAAATAAATATTTTTTTAGGCCATGGGTCGTATCTTCGTGGGTCTGTGCCAAGTGGGAGCATGGGGCTGCTTCGACGAGTTTAACCGTCTGGAGGAGAGAATGCTCTCTGCCGTCTCCCAGCAGGTCCAGTACATCCAGGTGGCCTTGAGGGAGCACAGCAACCCCAACAGAGACAGGAGTATGTATATGTGTGTGAACTCGGGTGTCATAATATGTAAGGACACTAGGAGTCCTATAACAAGAATGTCCACATTCAACTTAGTATCTTTGAACACCAATTGCTGAAAAAGAGGGGTCCAAGACGATTCAACAAAAAAAATGGCTTTCCTCATTTTACAAAAAATGACATGGTACAGAGAAAAATGTTTAAAAGCATAAAATTCAGATGAGAGACAGCTAATCAGCGTGTCTCCACCTTATTCACCACCATCTTTTACATTTTACACAAGAACTGCTTTATAAATAAGTACATATCTGTCACCCCCTCAGGTGTGCCAGTCACCACAGAGCTCCTGAACAAGCAGGTGAAGGTGAGTCCAGACATGGCCATCTTCATCACCATGAATCCTGGCTACGCTGGACGCTCCAACCTGCCTGACAATCTGAAGAAGCTGTTCCGCAGCTTGGCCATGACCAAGCCCGACCGCCAGCTCATCGCCCAGGTCATGCTGTACTCTCAAGGTTTCCGCACAGCTGAGATCCTCGCCAAGAAGATTGTGCCCTTCTTCAAGTATGTACTATTTAAGAAAAATATACGTAGCTTTGAAATAGTTTTGAGATATCTTTCTTCTCTGAATGTAACCCTTGCCTCTATTTCAGGCTGTGTGATGAGCAGCTGTCATCCCAGAGTCACTACGATTTTGGCCTCCGAGCACTCAAGAGCGTGCTGATCAGTGCTGGTAATGTCAAGCGTGAGCGCATCCAGAGGATCAAAAGGGAGAAGCTAGAGCGCGGAGAAGACGTTGATGAGAATGACATCGCTGAGAACCTTCCCGAACAGGAGGTATATTGTAGGACTTGGTGTGAAGTTTCTGTATTGTTTTATTATTGAAATTTCGTCTGGCAAATCTTTTTTTATAATCCAGCTAGAAATTTGAGTAGCTTGAATGGTTGTTCACACACACTGTGTCTTGTTATTGTAGATCCTGATCCAGAGTGTGTGCGAGACCATGGTTCCTAAGCTGGTGGCGGAGGACATCCCTCTACTGTTCAGCCTGCTGTCAGATGTCTTCCCTGGGGTCCAGTACCACCGTGGAGAGATGACTGCTCTGAGGGAAGAGCTGAAGAAAGTCTGCACTGAGATGTACCTTACCTACGGAGACGGTGACGATGTGGGCAGCATGTGGGTGGAGAAGGTATGTGGCTAAATGGAGTCAACGTATATCTTACCAAGTGTGCCCAGAAATGGTGAGTTAAACAGCCCTGCCCACTCCTCAAGATCAAATTTTCTGAGACTTTGTCATTCATCCCGTTCCAGGTGCTCCAGCTGTACCAGATCACACAAATCAACCACGGTCTGATGATGGTGGGACCTTCAGGTAGTGGGAAGACCATGGCATGGAGGGTGCTGCTCAAGGCCCTAGAGAGGCTGGAGGGTGTTGAGGGCGTGGCCCACATTATCGACCCCAAGGCCATCAGCAAGGACCACCTGTATGGAACCCTGGACCCCAACACCCGTGAATGGACCGATGGCTTGTTCACACACATCCTCAGGAAGTGAGTTCTGTAACACATTTCATTGTTAAGGGTATAAATCAACTTGGTTCATCTTTAATCTTGCTAAATAGGACTTAAATAACTGTGGTGTAAAAAATGTTTCTTTCAACTTCAGGATTATTGACAATGTTCGAGGTGAACTGCAAAAGCGTCAGTGGATCATATTCGATGGTGATGTTGACCCTGAGTGGGTTGAAAATCTCAACTCAGTCCTGGATGACAACAAGCTGCTCACCCTGCCCAATGGAGAGCGTCTCAGCTTGCCACCTAATGTAAGAACACAGTACTTCAAACGCAGATGTCTGTTTTTGTCTTATTATAGTCTAAGCTGGTAAAAGCATGCTGTATTGACCTATTTTGTCTCTCTAGGTGCGTGTAATGTTTGAAGTACAGGACCTGAAATACGCCACCCTGGCCACTGTGTCTCGCTGTGGTATGGTCTGGTTCAGTGAGGATGTCCTCAGCACTGACATGATCTTCAACCACTTCTTGGCTCGCATTCGCAGCATCCCATTGGACGAGGGAGAGGATGAAGCTCAGCGCCAGAGGAAGGGCACAGATGACGAGGAAGAGACTGCATCACCAATGCTGCAGGTAATTAAGTGGAAGAAAATACACTGGAAAAAAAAGACCTCTTAGGCAAGGAAAATGTGCAGGAATTCATTTGTGAAGGATATTTTATGACATTTCTTCTTTACTGATGTCCTATTGTATGTTTTTCACTAGATCCAGCGTGATGCTGCAGCTACCCTGCAGCCTTACTTTACCTCCACGGGCCTGGTGATCAAGGCCTTAGAGCATGCCTCCAAGATGGAGCACATCATGGACTTCACCCGCCTGCGCTGCTTGGGTTCCCTGTTCTCAATGCTGCACCAGGCCTGCCGCAATGTGGCACTCTACAACAACAATCACCCTGACTTCCCCATGCCCATTGATCAGCTGGAGAAATACATGCAGGTAATGTTTTGCTGTCTGCTCTCCATATAACTGAAACTTATTGTTGGAACACTGTAAAAGTATATGCATTTTTTTTAAACTGATCAATTTTGTGGCATTATCCTTCTACAGAAATATCTTATCTACGCTGTACTGTGGTCCTTCTCTGGTGATGGACGGCTGAAGATGAGGGCTGAGCTTGGAGAATACATCCGTCGCATCACCACTGTACCCCTCCCCTCTGCTCCCAATGTCCCTATCATTGACTACGAGGTGCAGCCTCTTGGTGTTTAAACGGATATTGAAAGTTCTCTTAAAAGAACATGTTTGCTTCTCTGTATCTGCAAGTCACTGAACCATACTGCAGTAATTTCAGAATAACCATTGTATTTTCTTTGCGGCCTGCAGGTGTGCATCTCGGGTGAGTGGCAGTCCTGGCAGGGCAAGGTGCCCCAGATTGAGGTAGAGACCCACAAGGTGGCATCCCCCGATGTCGTGGTTCCCACCCTTGATACTGTTCGCCATGAGGCTTTGCTTTACACTTGGCTGGCAGAGCACAAACCACTGGTGCTGTGTGGGCCTCCTGGCTCTGGAAAGACTATGACTCTGTTCAGCGCCCTCAGAGCCTTGCCTGATATGGAGGTGAGAGACTGGATGAAAGAAATTTAAAAATTGTTTAGAAATCTGTCAGATCAGTTCAACCTAACCTTCTAACTGATGAGCTGTAATCCTTTTACATCACCATAGGATTTTTAATGTGCCAGAAAGTTCTTACACACCCGTAAAATTGAATGTTAAATAATTATGTACATTGGAGTTTAACATATTCTAAACTGCTGAAAGAATATGAATAAACTGGGTTAATACGAGGAAAAGATTTTGTAACATTTGTGATTTCCCTCCTCTACCAGGTTGTGGGTCTGAACTTCTCCAGTGCCACCACTCCAGAGCTGCTGCTGAAGACCTTTGATCATTACTGTGAGTACCGCCGTACCCCCAACGGTGTGGTCCTCGCCCCTGTCCAGCTGGGCAAGTGGCTGGTGTTGTTCTGTGATGAGATCAATCTGCCGGACATGGACAAATACGGCACACAGAGGGTCATCTCTTTCCTCAGACAGGTATGATGCATTGTTCACAAACAGAAATTTTATTTTCCCTTGTTACATTTGGTTATTTTACGGGACATTGAAGTGTGCAAACTGAAATCTGGTATCCCTCCTTGTAAGTTAAAGGCTCCCCTGTTGTATTTTCTTTGCAGATGGTGGAACATGGAGGTTTCTACCGCACCTCAGATCAGACTTGGGTCAAATTGGAGAGGATCCAGTTTGTTGGAGCCTGTAATCCTCCCACTGACCCTGGCAGAAAGCCTCTCACACACAGGTACGGTACTCAGACTTTACACCTGATTAGAACAGTATTATAATGAATACCGTGATTAACAGTAAAAAAACAAATTGAAATGAAAAAGATACTTAATTACAAAAATAAACATAGCATACGACGAGCCCTAACAGTGGCCATGTTGTGGTCTGCTGTTTCTAGGTTCCTGCGCCATGTTCCTGTGGTGTACGTGGACTATCCAGGCCCAGCCTCTCTAACCCAGATTTATGGAACCTTCAATCGTGCCATGCTGCGCCTCATCCCCTCTCTACGTACCTATGCTGAGCCTCTTACTGCTGCTATGGTTGAGTTCTACACTATGTCTCAGGTAAAAGAGATTGCTAAATATCTATTTAAAAAAAAAAAAAAAAAAAAGCAAATATGTAATAAAGTTTACTTAATGGTGTCACAGGAAACAAGCATACAAACGAGATAAGATGTATGTGTCATTGATTGAACTTTTCAGTCCTTTATTTCACACTGTTACTAATTTGTTCACATATCTCATTTAAATCCCTTTTTCCCTTCAGGAGCGGTTCACCCAGGACACCCAACCTCACTACATCTACTCTCCCAGAGAGATGACCCGCTGGGTGAGGGGGATCTTCGAGGCCCTGCGGCCGCTTGAGACTCTGCCCGTGGAGGGGCTCATCCGCATCTGGGCCCATGAAGCTCTCCGTCTCTTCCAGGACAGGTGAGTGCAAGTTTCTGTGAGGCTAAACTTTATCACTCAAAGAGGAGGCGATTCTTAGTGTTTTAAGGAACTCGCATGGTTACAGTAAGTCGGTTAAATGTCTTGATATGGTATGTGTTGTTTTTTTTAAATCTGATAAAGTGCCCCTTAAGAAATGCACAAGTAATTTAAAGAATGATCATTTTGGTGATAATATGGTTCATCTTAAACCTTTTTCCAGGCTGGTTGGCGATGAAGAGAGAAGGTGGACAGATGAAAACATCGACATGGTTTCTCTCAAACACTTCCCCAACATTGATAAGGAGAAGGCTCTCAACAGGCCTATCCTCTACAGCAACTGGCTCTCCAAGGTAAACCAGGAACAGGTTGACCATGCTGTGATATTCCTGCTTTGGTAATGATACTGAGAATGGACCTCAAGTTTTCAGCCGTTTGATTTCCATTTTCACTGAGTTTATTGTTTGTGAATGCAGGACTACATCCCAGTGGAACAGGAGGAGCTGAGGGACTATGTGAAGGCCCGTCTGAAGGTCTTCTATGAAGAGGAGCTGGACGTCCCTCTGGTGCTCTTCAATGAGGTGCTGGACCATGTCCTCAGAATTGACCGGTGAGTAACAGCTTCTTTAGCTCATGGCTGCTGATTTACTTCTCATCTGGTGAAGTCTAGAAATTGTCAATAAATTAGTATTTCAGGTCTGAAATATTGGTATAAATTTTCAAATTTAATATCCTCCTCCAGAATCTTCCGTCAGCCTCAGGGCCATCTCCTGTTGATCGGTGTGAGTGGAGCAGGAAAGACTACTCTGTCTCGCTTCGTAGCCTGGATGAATGGACTTAGTGTATACCAGATCAAGGTTGGTAGAAACACCCGTGAAGATATTTGGAGCCATATTACTACAATTGCCTGTCTGTATTTATTGATTTTTGTGTGTGTGTTTTCAGGTACACAGGAAATACACTGGAGAGGACTTTGATGAGGACCTGCGTACAGTGCTGCGTCGCTCTGGTTGTAAGAACGAGAAGATTGCTTTTATCATGGATGAGTCCAACGTGCTGGATTCTGGTTTCCTTGAGAGAATGAACACACTGCTGGCCAACGGAGAGGTAACTAAATGGGGAACAAGAAGACAACACTGCCTTTTAGTTTTCTTAGATAAGATATCCATTTGGGTTGTGCTCCCCTAATTTTTTGGTTTCTAATTTGTTAATGTGGCCTGTTCTTTGTAGGTTCCTGGCCTGTTTGAGGGAGACGAGTATGCCACCCTGATGACTCAGTGTAAGGAGGGAGCCCAGAAAGAGGGCCTGATGCTAGACACACACGAGGAGCTGTACAAGTGGTTCACCAGCCAGGTTATCAGGAACCTCCATGTTGTTTTCACCATGAACCCCTCATCAGAGGGCCTGAAGGACAGGGCTGCCACATCTCCTGCCCTCTTCAACAGGTACAAAGACACATGGTGGACACCGAGCTTGAATTAATTGATTACATCACTGGCAAGCAGGGGATAGATATTACAACATTAAAAATACAAGATGATGTTTCTTAGTTAACTGAAAAACCTTCTTTGTGTTAGGTGTGTGCTGAACTGGTTTGGAGACTGGTCCACAGAGGCCCTTTATCAGGTGGGTAAGGAGTTCACCAGCAAGATGGATCTGGAGAAACCAAACTACAAGGTGCCAGACTACATGCCCATCGTCTATGACAAACTGCCCCAGCCACCATCTCACCGCGAGGCTATCGTCAACGGCTGCGTGTTTGTACACCAGACACTTCACCAGGTAGGGATGTGTCCAAGTTTGCAGTAGTGGTTAATGAGGGGATTGTGTGGTTTGCTTTAAAATAAATTGGGCATTTAGAAATCCCGTAAAACCAACAGTTTGCTAATGCATACGTCATATGTTGTTATTAACTCTACACAGGCTAACAACCGTCTGGCTAAGCGAGGTGGTCACACGATGGCCATCACTCCTCGACACTACCTGGACTTTATCAACCAGTATGCCAACCTGTTCAATGAGAAACGCAGTGAGTTGGAGGAGCAGCAGATGCACCTCAACGTTGGTCTCCGCAAAATCAAGGAGACTGTCGACCAGGTGAAGTCATTTTGTATTTTACTTAATCTGTGTAAGAACATTAAATTACGTGCCATTTTATTCCACCTATTTCTCAAAACCTGACAAGAGTTGGTCTCCACAAACTAAGACGGTGTCATTTTTGTCAGTGCTTGTCTGACTCCCTGATTGTACTTGTGCCTCCTCATCAAGGTGGAGGAGCTTCGTCGTGACCTGAGAATCAAGAGCCAGGAGTTGGAGGCAAAGAACGCAGCTGCCAATGATAAGCTGAAGAAGATGGTCAAAGACCAGCAGGAGGCTGAAAAGAAAAAGGTACACAGGAAGGAGTTTAACACTTAGAACTCTTCAAAAGAACAATAAATTATTCATTGTGATTTTTATTTTTTTTTTCCTTCTTCTTTTTGAAGACAAACATAACCTCTTGGTAAAGTTTGTTTCAGCTTGTTTAACTGATGCATACTATACTGTTACTATTGTGATTCCAGGTGATGAGCCAGGAGATCCAGGAAGCTGTGTACAAGCAGCAGGAGGTGATCAAGGACAAACAGCTGAGTGTCAAAGAGGACTTGGACCAAGTGGAGCCTGCTGTCATTGAGGCTCAGAATGGTACAGTAGTATATTTAATCACAGCAGTCTTTTATTATGCATTTGATTTTTTTGTCACAGAATGAGTATGACAGTCTTGTGCTGCAAGGATGGAACCGATCATACTGTTTATGCAACAATATAACTATATAAATGCTCTACAATGTGTGCTACAATACTGTTATGCCAACATCAAGCATTTTCCATTTTTTCTTACAATGTTAACTAACAATTTCACATCCGGTTAACAACTTGATCTTTACCTGCATCCTCCCTTCATCACTGCCCCTCCCTTGTCATAATCCACATCCTTGTTCACCTGATAGCTGTTAAGTCCATTAAGAAGCAGCACCTGGTGGAGGTGCGTTCCATGGCCAATCCACCTGCGGCCGTGAAGCTGGCCCTTGAGTCCATCTGCTTGCTCCTGGGAGAGAGCACGACTGACTGGAAGCAGATCCGTTCCATCATTATGAGGGAGAACTTCATCCCCACTATTGTTAACTTCTCTGCTGAAGAGATCAGGTGAAATAAGAAAGAACGTGTTCTGCAAATGTTCACTAAAAACTCTCTCCCTCTGTCTCTGCCTCTCCTCTGACTTTTCTACCCCTGAATCTGTTTCAAATTCCTCCCTTCTTTTGCCCTGTATGCCTCTTCTCCCTCTCCTTTTACTTCTTTCTTTCAAACACATTCCTCCTTTCCCCTAACTAGCGGTGAGTTCTATTAAGCGGCAGCACCTAGTAGAAGTGAGGGCCATGACCAATCCCCCAGCTGCAGTCAAGCTGGCCCTGGAGTCTATCTGCCTTATGCTGGGCGAGGAGACCAGTGACTGGAAAAAAATCAGACAAGTTATTATCAGGGACAATTTCATCAGCAGCATAGTCAACTTTTCCTCTGAGGAAATGAGGTACTGGTGTCTGTCTAGTCTTTAATGGAAGCACAAATGATATTAATCAATCAGTATATTAATCAAGTGACACCTGTGATCAGAATTTGATTTTAGGTTTCTTATCAGTTGATTGTGCTGAATCAGAAAATGAGCTGGTGGTAACAACATCTTGTCAGTGGTTGTTGTCATGATTTTGCATTTCTCACAGTGAAGATGGCAGAAATCGCACCCTTTCCCCACCCCAAACGAAATTTAAATGATCCTCTGAAATATTTCACATTTAATTTCCTGTGATTCGTGATGATTGTTCCACACGTCAAGTATTTGACTGTGTGAAGTGTTGCTATATTCTGACTTCTTGGACTGTTCCTACTTTATCCAGTGACTCCATCCGTGAGAAGATGAAGAAGAACTACCTTTCCAACCCAAGCTACAACTATGACCAAGTCAACAGGGCATCTCTGGCCTGTGGGCCTATGGTCAAATGGGCGATTGCTCAGGTAAAAAGCCTAAACAACGTGAAAATGAAGATAATAATTGGGTAAAGAGAGCACCCCTTTTAATGTATACCATGTTCTACCACTCCCCTAGCTTAATTATGCGGACATGCTGAAGCGCGTGGAGCCTCTGCGTAATGAGCTGCAGAAGCTTGAGGATGACGCCACGGACAACAAGACAAAGGCAGAGGAGGTGGAGCAGATGATCAGAGACCTGGAGGCTAGCATCGCTCGCTACAAGGAGGAGTATGCCGTCCTTATCTCAGAGGCCCAGGCCATCAAGGCTGACCTGGCTGCTGTTGAGGCTAAGGTACCTGGCCATCAAACCAATGTTTAGTTCCATCTGTATCTGTCTCTTTTAATACAGTTTAAACTGAAGTATCTTGCAGAATTTTTCTGATCTCTAGCTCTCCCCTCCCAGGTGAATCGCAGCACAGCCCTACTGAAGAGTCTGTCGGCTGAAAGGGACCGCTGGGAGAAGACCAGTGAGACCTTCAAAAACCAGATGTCCACCATTGCTGGAGACTGTCTGCTTTCTGCAGCTTTCATTACCTATGCTGGCTACTTTGAACAGCAGATGAGACAGAACCTGTTCACTACTTGGTCTCACCACCTGCAGCAGGCCAACATTCAGGTAGTTAAAGCTCTGACACACAAGACCAAAGTCATGTTTGATCTTCACACCTACAAATCCTGGCCTCATTCACATTACCATTATGTATTTAGGAACTTATTTCTGTAGTTCCTTTGTTCATTGAAACAATACATCAAATGTACACCTAAGCACATCTGTCAGGATGTCATGATCATATAAGCGGATATGCCAAATTATAGTCACTAGCCATAGAATAACGACAATAAATAGATCATCTTTGTGAGTTTAGGTTTTCGTGAGTTTAAAGGTGCTGTACACCAATTATGGATTGGGCCTTTTTAATATGATACTTTTGTTTTGAGTATTGTTCTTTTAAACATGTCTCAAGGTACACAAATATGTTGAGGACTTCAAATCTACCACATACCCTACCATATTGCAGACATGTATTATTCTAAACTACCATTGGTGTATTTTCTTTCCCCCCAGTTCCGTACAGATATTGCCAGAACTGAGTATCTGTCCAATGCTGACGAGAGGCTTCGCTGGCAAGCCAACTCCCTCCCAGCTGATGACCTTTGCACTGAGAACGCCATCATGCTCAAGAGGTTCAACAGGTCAGTATC
Source organism: Maccullochella peelii (assembly GCA_002120245.1). Lineage (NCBI taxonomy): Eukaryota > Metazoa > Chordata > Actinopteri > Centrarchiformes > Percichthyidae > Maccullochella > Maccullochella peelii. The sequence continues at coordinate 44,104 of LKNJ01001874.1, read as the reverse complement.
TTTTCTTTTTTCTGTGTTAGGTTTTGTTACTGTTGTGAAAAGACTAGGCATTCCTGAGCATTAATTAGCCTCGAGTTGATTTCGCTTCCCATGTTGATCTATTCTTTACCACTGCCATTTCTAGGTACCCGCTAATCATCGATCCATCAGGCCAAGCCACAGAGTTCATCATGAATGAGTACAAAGACCGCAAGATCACCAGAACCAGTTTCCTGGATGATGCCTTCAGGAAGAACCTGGAGAGTGCTTTGCGTTTCGGAAACCCACTGTTGGTCCAGGTATGAACAGCTACTTCACACTGCTAACATTTTTTTGCGTACCTTCTATTTGCTCACTGTCCAATGCCCTTGTATTAATCAAGGACTTGTTTATTTATAGTAATTTATTATTTTTCTGCCCTTAAGGATGTAGAAAGTTACGACCCCATCCTAAACCCGGTGCTGAACAGAGAGGTCCGCAGGACTGGAGGACGTGTCCTCATCACCCTGGGAGACCAGGACATCGATCTGTCACCTTCATTTGTCATCTTCCTTTCTACACGAGACCCAACGGTGAGTAGATAGATAGATAATGTAAGATTATTAGACAGTATTTAACTAATTTTAATAGGTATACGTCATTATTATGTAAGTCCCTCACTTTCCCTCATTAAAGTGATTGTACAAAGAAGTTAATCTGCTATATGGTGCCTCTTGTGTATGCAGGTCGAGTTCCCACCAGACTTGTGTTCTCGTGTTACGTTTGTCAACTTCACTGTGACACGCAGCAGCCTTCAAAGCCAGTGTCTCAACGAGGTCCTAAAGGCTGAGAGGCCTGATGTAGATGAGAAACGCTCCGACCTCCTCAAACTGCAGGGTGAGACAGAAAATGGCCGATATGCCAACACAATGACTGCACAGCTGGGGATGATGATGAAGACTTACAGGGATGCAAAATAATTCGGACTTGAGTCACAGTGCAAAAAGAATTTAGTGAAATGATAAAAGCAGATCAACAACTGCCCTCCTGTCTCTTGTAGGTGAGTTCCAACTGCGTCTGCGTCAGCTGGAAAAATCCCTGCTGCAGGCCCTCAATGAGGTTAAAGGCCGCATCCTTGATGATGACACCATCATCACCACGCTGGAGAACTTGAAGAAGGAGGCAGCTGAGGTGACCAGGAAAGTCGAGGAGACCGATATCGTCATGGCAGAGGTGGAGGCAGTGTCACAGCAATACCTGTCTCTGTCCTCCGCCTGCAGCAGCATCTACTTCACCATGGAGTCTCTCAACCAGGTCGGGACACATCTTACTTGCTCTTTCACCCAATCCTTTTTTTGTTTTTGCTATAGATTTTCTTTTTATTCTCTTAATCTCACTAACACTAAACACATGCACACTAAGTTAAGAACTCTATTAAGAACTATCAATCATATTTCTATGCTGTCTAATATGTGCATATTTTGCAAACCAGCCAAACAACCATTTAATAAACAAATCTTTATTTGTGTCTTGCTCCAGATGCACTTCCTGTACCAGTACTCCCTTCACTTTTTCCTGGATACCTACCACACGGTGCTGTATGAGAACCCCAACCTCAAGGGCATCAGCGATCATACACAGAGACTCGATGTCATCACCAAGGACCTCTTCCAGGTTTGAACCACACATTTTGAAAACAAGAGGCTCTTTTTCTTTGGTGGTGTGATTGTAGTAACAGAAATAATTTGCTTATGTCTGTTTTTTTGGATGTAGGTGGTGTTCAACAGAGCAGCCAGAGGTATGCTGCACCAGGATCACATCACTTTTGCCATGCTGCTGGCTAAGATCAGCCTAAAGGGCATCACCAGGTAAGATGCCAGCATTACATTAATGTACCACCAGTGGTAGTATTACATAAACATCAGACAACATCAGTCTTAATAATTTCAATCCATCTCTTTGCAGTGAGCCTTCATATGATGCAGAGTTCCAGCACTTCCTGCGTAGTAAGGAGATCGTTCTGACTGGCATGTCACTGCCCAGAGTGAAAGGTCTGACCACTGACCAGAGTGAGGCCATGGTCCGCCTCAGCCGCCTGCAGGCATTCAGCGACTTGGTGGACAAAGTTGAGGCTGATGAGGTGGGTATTGACCGATACTGTCAATCTGGTATCACTTATATTGTAATAATTAAACACTTATAAGCATACCTCTTAATAACAACTTTCTTTGAATACAAACTGTATCAGTGATCATTATCTTTGTTTTGTTACTTCAGCAATTCTTCATGTGGATTGAAAGCAACACTCCAGAGCTGTCTGTTCCTTATCTGTGGTCAGAGGAGAAGCAGTCCAGTGAGTATATAGGCTATATTATTTATACCTTTTGCAAATGATGCATAAATGTTCAGGCCAAGCAGATATTTATTTAAATATTGATTTGATTTTTAAATTGATGTAAATATGTATACATCTCCTGCTCTGACCTGTCTGCTCTTCCCTGTACCGCTCCCTGTTCAGCTCCCATTGGCCAGGCAGTGCACCAGCTGTTGCTGATTGAGGCCTTCCGCCCTGACCGTCTGCTGGCCATGTCGCACATTTTTGTCTCAAAAGTGCTGGGAGAGACCTTCATGAACATCATCGAGCAGCCTCTTGACCTGGCTAATATCGTGGATAGCGAGGTAGTAAACAATATTTTTTTCAATCGTTTCTCTCCAGAGGCATTTGCCATTGTCAGTGTTGTTGAATCTGTTGCTGACAGTCCTCTCTTGTGTCTGTAGGTGAAGCCCAGCACTCCAGTGTTGATGTGTTCTGTACCAGGTTATGATGCCAGCGGCCTGGTCAGAGATCTGGCTGCTGAGGAGAACAAACAAATCACCTCCATCTCTATTGGTAAGGAAGGAATAAGCTCATACTCTTAACACACTAATAATATCCTCAAGTCAAACGTTTAGTGAGGATACTGTTGAAAACTGTGTTCTTGCGCTGTTCACAGGTTCGGCTGAGGGCTTCAATAAGGCAGACAGAGACATCAACACTGCTGTCAAGTCTGGCAGGTGGGTAATGGTTTTTTTCTGTGTATTTTCTTAGCATGTACACTTTGTTTTGTTGTACTGACTGTCGTCCTGCAGGTGGGTGATGTTGGAGAACGTCCACTTGGCCCCCGGATGGCTGATGCAGCTAGAAAAGAAGCTCCACTCCATGCAGCCTCATTCCAGTTTCAGGCTTTTCCTAACAATGGAGATCAACCCCAAGGTAAACCACATCACTCATAAAAATATTTCCAACATTTCATAATCTTAATTATCAAGACTTTAGTGACAGCACAGCTGTAAATTAATTGTCACTTCCAGCCACAAAGTTCCTTTTCTCTTTCACTCCTCAAAGTGTTGCTTCTGTGTTTTCCCGCCAGGTGCCAGTGAATCTGCTTCGTGCTGGTCGTATCTTTGTGTTTGAGCCTCCTCCTGGTGTCAAGGCCAACATGCTCAGAACCTTCAGCAGCATCCCTGTGGTTCGCATGTGCAAGGTGACTTCATCTGGACTTACCAACATATACACTCGCACTTTTCCACCAAAAGCTTAATCATTACCATCAATGCTGTCTGCACACTTCGTCCACATTTGCATTCTTAATGACTTTTTTCCATGCTTCTACAGGCTCCCAACGAGCGCGCTCGTCTCTACTTCCTGCTGGCTTGGTTCCATGCAGTCATTCAGGAGCGTCTGCGTTATGCACCCCTGGGCTGGTCCAAGAAATATGAGTTTGGAGAGTCTGACCTCCGCTCTGCCTGCGATACCATTGACACCTGGTTGGACGACACTGCTAAGGTTGGAGATTATTTCAGAAGTCATTTACAGTGCTTTGAATGTGTGAGCATAAGAATTATTTGTTGCCAATAGAAATTATTATTATTATATGAACAACCCATAAATTTATGACAACCTTGTTACACTTTTATACACACACACTCACACACACACACACAGGGTCGTCAAAATATTGCACCAGACAAGATCCCCTGGGCGGCTCTGAAAACCCTGATGGCCCAGTCCATCTATGGCGGCCGTATTGACAATGAGTTTGACCAGCGTCTGCTCAACACCTTCCTGGACCGCATCTTCACCAAGGGAAGCTTCGACAGTGAGTTCAAACTGGCTCTCAAGGTTGACGGGCACAAGGACATCAAGATGCCTGATGGCATTCGGTCAGTAGTGGCTTTTCTCGCTCAACTGTATTCCACCTTTTAAAATGACAGAAGTTTGTCAGTATTGAACAAATGTTTTCCTGATGACTTCAACCAGTTAAAAATTATTTGATTTTGATTTGTTACAGGCGTGAGGAGTTCATGCACTGGGTAGAGATGCTTCCCGACACTCAGACTCCATCCTGGCTTGGGTTGCCTAGCAATGCTGAGAAGGTCTTGCTCACCACTCAGGGTACGCCACAGCCGGTCATCTCGATCCTCTGTACTCTGGTGTTCTGTCACAGTAACTGGACAATAACACATCCTGATTCTTCTTCCTCATTTCATCTGATCAAATTTCATGTTTTCACAGGGCTGATCATTAACCATCACTCTCTCTATTCTAGTGTCTTTACTTTTATTTTGACAGGGTGTCTCATTGTAAGGGTGCTCCCGCTGCTAATCTTTCGTCTTTTCATGGGTTCACTTCATCAGTTAGTTTTGTATGGTATCACAAGTAGCTTCTATTTGCAGTCTTGTATATTGTAGTCACACAGTGTAGTTGTAGCCTAGCTGTAGTCGCAGCCATCGTACTTTAAAAGGTGCTCTGCTCACAAAGGAAGGGTGTGTGTCTCCTCACCCTCCAGCAGCTGTATTTCACAGCCATCATGTCGCTTTGCTTAGATACTATCCCCACCCCACCCACAGATTACGAAACAGCCACACACCTCCCCATCCCCTCAATCATATCCTCCCTCCCTGTTTTGTTACATTGATTTCCCTGCCTCCTCCAAACTCCAACAAGCATGTTCATTTCTTTTACAGATCCAGTCACTCAAGAGTGTTAATTTATACATTTGGAAACTATGTTGAACGTTACATTTAATGGAAATATTGCCTGAAGCCTTTTGTTGTCTTTCATCCTACCCAGTGTCGTTCTAATTTGTTTGTCTGGCACAACTTCTTTTGTTTTGTTTTTTTTGATAAACCCTTATATTAACACATCCTTGCGGTAAGCTGTTTTTCTTTGTTGCACTATTAATTTCTTCTCCCCCTACCTCCCACCATGGCCTTGTCTTCTACCTCCCTCCCCACTCACTCGCTCCCTCCGCTGGGCTGCGCAGGCACTGACATGATGGGTAAGATGCTGAAAATGCAGATGTTGGAGGATGAGGATGACCTTGCCTATGAGACGGAGAAGAAGGAGCGCGCTACGTCCACATCTGATGCCCAGCCGGCCTGGATGAGGACCCTCCACACCACTGCCTCCAACTGGCTGCAGCTCATGCCCCAAACAGTCAATCCTCTCAAACGCACAGTGGAGAACATCAAGGTAATGACAGAAATAAGAGAAAAGGTGGTTGGCAAGCAGACTTCAGGGGACAGGCCTAAAACATTGTGTGTTTTCTACAAGAAGCTGTACAACATCCTTGCCAATTACTGTTGTGTTGATCATTTTTGATATATTTTAATTTTTGTGCTTGATGCATGAGGTAAATTGAAAAGAAATGGAAGCACAGGTTTGAATTTTAGCAGATGAATATGTACTTACTTTTTCTTTGTATCATTGATGCATCTGCCAAGCTTCTGTATTTGATTTGATGTCTTCTTTGTCCAAACACCAGGACCCACTGTTCCGGTTCTTTGAGCGTGAGGTGAAGATGGGTTGCAAGATGCTGCAGGAGGTCCGTCAGGATCTGTCCGATGTGGTGCAGGTGTGTGAGGGCAAGAAGAAGCAGACCAACTACCTGCGCACACTCATCAGCGACCTCGTTAAAGGTAAAATCTTACTCTTTCACTCTGGTTGATTCATGTGTTTTTAAAGGTTTAGCTTACGAAGTCAGATAAATTTAATATAGGAAATTCACTGCACACTTAAAATTCGTCGTCAGTTTTGACCAACAAGATTATACTTTGAATAACTGGTGTACACCTGTGTTTCTTTCTCTGCAGGCATCCTCCCTCGCAGCTGGTGTCGGTACACAGTTCCAGCCGCCATGACTGTGATCCAGTGGGTGGCAGACTTCAGTGAGCGAATCAAACAGCTGCAGCAGATCTCCCAGGGAGCTGCCAGTGGGGGTGCAAAGGAACTGAAGGTACTGTTTGGTTAACTGTTTGTGTACAGGAATCAAGCAACCTGTGACTCTTAGTATGATACATTCCTTTTAAAAATTGACAGAGCCACTCACAGTGCTGTTATATTCTCTCGTACACCAGAACATCCACGTGTGCCTCGGCAGCCTGTTTGTGCCAGAGGCTTACATTACCGCTACGCGCCAGTATGTGGCCCAGGCCAACAGCTGGTCTCTGGAAGAGCTGTGTCTGGAGGTCAATGTCACCACCGCCCAGGGTGCTGCACTGGATGCCTGCAGTTTCGGCATCAAAGGTCAGACAAGCAGCATGTCATCTGCTGTAGTCAGGAGTTGCATGGTGCAATTTGCATAACAACAAATTGCATATGAAATTGAGGTATATGTGAAATGGCAAAATACATACACATATACATGGGGTCATGTATGTCTGAAGAAAAGATGGGTATGAAATAGGTCCTACTAATTCTGTAGCACCCAAATTACTCACACAACTCTTGAAAATGCGAATCCAGTTGATTGTCACCAAAATAACTGTTCTAATATATTGGAGATTTGAAAATGTAGTTTCAAGGGTTCTTGATGTCAAACATGGTCACTGTTTCTCCCAGGTCTGAAACTGCAGGGATCTACTTGTGCCAACAACAAGCTGTCTCTGTCCACCTCCATCTCCACTGAGCTGCCTCTCACTCAGCTCCGCTGGATCAAGCAAAGCAACGCTGAGAAGAGACACATGGTATGAACAGGATATGTATACACAATACAGAACTTTTCATCTTTCTATCAAATAATCTACAGTCAGACAATTGGAAAAAAAAAATCACTGATGCCCTTAAATTGTTTTGGCCATAAGCACACATCACATTTAGTTTTTCTTCTCGTTGCAGGTGACTCTGCCCGTGTACCTGAACTTCACCAGGTCTGACCTCATCTTCACTGTTGACTTTGACATTGCCACCAAGGAAGATCCACATAGCTTCTATGAGCGTGGAGTTGCTGTCCTGTGCACCGAGTAGATGAAACAAGTCATTCCTGAAGACCAGAGAATCTTGATTATTAAACCACACATAATCACTTACATTCAACCACCATTTAAAAAGTAGTTGCATTCCAATATAAAACACAGTTAGAAACATTTGTGGAGCAGTAATGTGCATGTACCCATTCTTAGTGTTTTTGGAAAGTGTCTTAGAAGGCGAAGGGAATGTTGTCAGATGGTAAATGAAGAGAAAATGAAATGTGGACAAGGAAAGTTGAAAGTAAGTTTTTATTATGAAAGAACCGGTGTTTTTAGATCTAATAAAGCTTGTTGGAATGAACTGCATTAATGGTTTCAGTGTGGTCTTTGTGTACTAGTAAATGTTTGATTTAAAGTCAATTTATGTGGCATTTACCTGTGTCCCTTTTTTAATTGAGTAGAGTGAAATACATGAGGATGATTAAGTCAGTTGTTGGTTTCATGATAAATGAAGTTATAAACAAGGAAACAGATTGTCCTAATTGAAATGTGTTAACCTATTTTGGTTTGACTAGATGACCTTTGTCACAGTTAAAGATACTTCTGAGGGGAATCCCACTTTTGTCTCATAAATTAAGTAAAGCAAACTGGATAGTGGACAGTATCCGAGAAAATGTACCCAAGGGTTTTCATATGAACTTGCAGAGGAGAGAAAGGTCTCTCGTTGTAGTCCAGACCAGATCATATCGTGACCTCTGGATATGGTGATACTAAGGCACACAACCTGAGAACTAAAGTGCACATGCTCATGGATGCTAACTTTGTGCTGAACGTCAGTTCCTACACTCCATCACTGTCTTCATGACAGTCACAACACATTTCATCAGTTTATTATCCAAACCTTTTGCAAAGACACTGAAGGCTTCTCTAACTAGAATAGGACCTTTTGAGGCAAAATTATGTAAAAAAATTACTGCCACCTGCTCGTTGGAGGGATAAACTTGTATTTTTTTTTTTTGAGTAAAAGTACATAAACAAATAAGGAAATGAAACTAGATAACTGCAAGCTATTAAGAAAAATATAAATAAGTTTCACAACACTAGTGTGAGAAGGAAGAGGAAGGATATGAGATTTAGGTTCTTGTTTGCAGCAAAAACATGGAATACATAATCACGCTATGTTCATCAAGACTGAAGAAAATTGATCAAGTTGTGCATTTTTAATGTGTCCCAATTTTAAAATATAAGTACAATATTTTCTTCCAAGAGGAATTTACACCATCTATGTATGTACAATGCTTGAAATTGGTGAATACTTACGTAATCTATAATACTTTTCTCATTTAGACCAATTTGTACAAAGTAAAATTTTAACACCTCGTCATTTTAACAAAATTTGATTGTGGTGGGGCACCTGTGGCTAAAATTCAGTGGTGCTTTAGTTGCATCAGAAGGTACTCAAACTGTTCTATCCAGTGTGGCATAATTATTGAGGTTGTGTGGACAACAAACCCAGCATCATGTTTTAATTATCTTTTTGAAAGATTTATCTATCTATCTTTTATTGGTCTGGAATGTAATGCAATGTACAGTTTTGTCATTGTTAGTGCATAGGTTGTATTTGGTCTATTAGAGACCCAGGCTACTATGGTAATTCTCCAAACAAAAATCAAAATAGCGTAAAGAGACAATCAGCACACTATGTGACACCCGTGAGACACTCAAAATAACTGGAGGTATAAAAAAATAAACCCTCAAGTCTCTACACCAATTTATCTATACATGAGTAAACAAAGTGCGTTGCCAAGTAACTATAGCATTTTCTCTTGTTCATCCTCCATGTTGACGACACACTGCCTCTTTCTTCGCCCCAGCTCCACCACTTCTGCTCCAAGGAAACCCATCTTTCTCTTGTAAGGAGATCTGGGGTTACAGGGGCTGGGGGATCTCTCAGAGGAGCTATCCAGCATCTGGGACGCTATCCCTTCCACTGTGGCGTTAGGGCCAGATGTTTGAGGTGTGGACGATCTTGTAGCGTGCAAGCCTGAATCATCAAATTGACAATGCAATTCTAGATCTGTGGTTTGGGTGTGCATTGTTGAATCACTGGCCATTTCCTCTTTAAGCTCTCCACAACCATCCCGGTTACCGTGGGAGGGCAGAATATCAAGCTCACAGACCCACAGCTCAGAGTCACTCCCACATTTCATCTGGACATCCAGAAGATGTTGCTGCTCTGTTACTGGATCTCTCATCCCATTTGGCACGACTTCTCTGAGGGCAACAGAGGCAGGGTGATGAAGGATAAATCTCCTGCTCCTGCCCGAGAACCAACAGCCTCCTCCTCCACCTTTTCCCTGCTGCCTTGTTCGCCTGCTAGAGACACCCAGGTCGACGTTTGACTCGTCAGAATCCTCAGAGCTCCCGTCGTATGGGTCCAAAAACTACAATCACAAGCCCAAATGCATTCATTCATAAACACACAGAACAGCAGGATGCTTTTGCAGCAGAAATGAATGGATAAAGAGAAAGGAGAGTGCTTACTAAAGAATAACAGCCATGTCTTCCTGCAGGCTTGCGTGTTAATGGCAATGTCTGCCGAAAAGTCCCACTCTCTGGTGCACTGCTCACACATCCCTGATCAACGAGGAATTCAGTGATTTTTTTGCATCGGCAAGAGAGTAATTTGTAAATTAAAAAGTTCAATGCATGTTGGAGACCATCCCAGTGTGTCCTTCCTAAATGATGTTACTGAGAGCACAAAAGACAAGACTATAGATGTAGTAAGGTTTGTATGTGTTCAGTGTCCTGTGGTGGTGCCAAGATAAGAAACTCAATTTGATCCCATTAAAAAATAACATAACTATCAAATGAAAAATGTTCTAAGTCTGGCACTGGGAGTAATCTCTTTTTAAGAAAAGAAAATATATGTATACTATGAGTTTACATTGTCACTTATCCATTTGTGCGTATTGTGTGTGTGATTTTCACATTCAGAAATAAAGCAATACCATAGTGCTGGTGTCCAACCATCTTGGACTGATCTCTGAGTCAGAATCGGTGCTGGACTCCACTTTACACATCTCCTGTAAGAAAGCAAGACGTCTCTCCAGTCCACATTTATATGTCAAAGTAAGAAACCAGTTAAATGCAAGTGATTTAGAATTTTCAAACTGATAAGAGGCCAGAGCACTCTCAATATGGTGATGAAATGTGTCTAACTGATCTCACCATGTATTTGAAAGCAAGCTGGTCCATGTCGGGTGCATGCCTATCACTGTGATCTAACTGGAAAAAACAGATGGCATTAAATTTGTAGTGCAATAATGCGTTTAAGCACTTTCAAGAGACACTAAAAATAAATACAGATTTCTTACACTATATATATATAAAAAACTCAGTCATGCAGTTCCAGAATACCATGTTCAAGAAAACAAATACTATATGAAATGACTACCATCCAACACAAAATGTAACGTTAATATGGTGTTTTTAATTCTGCAAACAATTTTAAATGAAAAAAAAAATTTGATAACTTACCTGGAAGTGAGAATTGTCGTCTGCTCCTATGCCATGACATTTGGCGCGTATAACTTTTTTTTAAACCACTACTTAAAAGATGTCGTTGTTGTGTAATCAGGTAGTTAAACTGGTAGATTAATTAACCAGCAGAGTACCAGGTGCCTTTGATATCATGCAACCAAGTGTGGCCACAGGTGAGCAGTCTACACATGACAAACAGCATGGACACGCGATCAAAATGCCACTGAGTAATAAGTAATTTCAAGATTTTAACAAAATAATACGTCCGGTGATATTTGTTTTTCAAAATAAAACTCATATTGACATCGCTGATTCTGCACGACAGACTAAATGTCCGTTTTTATAGCTTTTAAATTCATCTTGACCAACTTGTAAGCCTGTTTTTTAAAATATATTTTAAAAATGGTTAAACATTTACATAACCTAACGTAGGTATATTATTTACCACAAACGTAAAATATGTCCTTTTATTGTATAACTGTTTTATTTTCCCAAATGTAGCTATTGCTACTATTTGTAACATATCGTTTAAAATTAGTATAATGCTGCCTGCAACGTTTTAGAGAAGTACAAAGCTGTGACAACTTAGTTACTCTAAAATCGTATCCTCCTCCACCAGTTCTCCGGTGAACCGTTGGGGGGAACGGGCGAGTCGGAATGCTAGCTCCATGGCCAGCTCCCTTCCCTGCGTAAGATCCGGCCTGGGGGAAAGGGATGAATGTTAATTTCAAAGATGGCGGCGGAGGGAGGAGGGAAGGAGATGAACGAAATTAAAACTCAGTTCACCACTCGAGAAGGCGTCTATAAACTCCTAACTCACTCCGAATACAGCCGTCCTAACAGGGTGCCTTTCAACTCGCAAGGCTCCAACCCCGTCAAGGTCTCCTTCGTGAACGTCAACGATCAGTCGGGCAACGGCGACAGGATCTGTTTCAATGTGGGCCGTGAGCTGTACTTCTACATCTACAAAGGCGTTAGAAAGGTAGCGTGCTAACGCGGCCAATGTCAACGGAAATGTGTGATACTGTATGTTAAAAACATCACTGCTGTCGCTGAACTTCAGGCTTGTGTTGGCTCTGCTAAATAACTCTGGCAGGTGCTTGACTTTGAAATTAGCAGGCAGCTAGTTAGCATGAAGCTAGCCTACTAGCGTTAGTTAGCTAGCCAACGCAACTGGCTGACGTTAGCAAGCCAGCAGCTACTCCGAGGCCAGGGGCTAAATTCCGTTCCCAGTCAGTCACTCGGATTCGTGAGGTGTGATCACTAGAGTAAAGTTGACCATTTTGATTTAAGTTAAGTTGTCGTGTTTTACATTGCTGCTGTAACGGTTGTAGTTTGTGATGACAGTGACAGTTATACGTTGCCACCCATAACACCTGTCAACGCCTTTTGACAGACAGGTGTTTACAAAACACAATGATGCCGAATCAGTAGTGTATGGACAGTCATTTGGCTAGCAAGCTAGCTGCTGCCGTCATCCTTTGATGTAGTGGCACTCAGCTCTTAGCTTGGGGATGTGTCTGGACAAAGTCTATATCCTAATCAAACTTGAAATGTTCTGCTTCTTAGGAAATGCTAACATTGGCTAGTTTTGGCATTCATGATGGAGCAGATATTTTGGTAAACCACCTGTAAGTACAAGATAAAAACGTCTGTGAAGGCTCTATTATATTCTGCTTAGATGTTCAGTCACTAACAAATAATAAGTTTAAATTTAATTCTTCATTAACTCATGGTGATGGTGGGTCCTGACAAATATGTGATGATTTTCTAGTTAAACAGAAGTTGGTGAACGAGTGGGAATCACATGATAACTCGTTATCCACAGCTATCACAATATGTTGCCTACAACATGCTAGTATGGTAATACAGGCTCTGCCACATGCACATTTAAAAAAAATCATAAAGCAGTCATATATATATATATATATATATATATATATGTGTGTGTGTGTATATGTATTAGTCACTAACCTTACATAAATGGGTTTCAGGCTCAGCTGACAGCTGACCTCACATCACAAGTTGACAGGAATCAGCTGACTTCTAACTTAAAGCAATGTGTCATAGCCTTTTTATTATTCACATAGAAACATGTCATGTGTGTCACCATTCTAATGTAAAACAGCAATAGACTGGCTAAAGGCTGAACCACCAGAACTCTAGAGTTTCTAGAACAGAATTTGTTGTAAAAGACAAAACTGTGCATAATAGTAATTCTTCTCTTGCCAGTCCTGGGCCATTCCTAAGGTGCAGCTAGGGGAGATTGGCAATTTTACTTTTCTGATATGTTTTGTTGGAGCAGATACATATCAGAGTAGCTACAGTTTTAAATATTACAGCCAGCAAATCTAGCACCTCTTGAAGACCTACTTATTTCTTGTATGTGTATATCCGTAACCTCCTTACTTAAAAGAATTCTTCACCACTGTTGACATAGGCTTATTATGTACCATTGTTGCTGATAATTTCAATCATCAAAGCACTACTTAATACCATGCATGCTGTTACCAGGCACTATCAGGCATAAGAGCTGTGTTTTTGGCTGGACTCTTGATTTAAACTACTTTTAAGATTTGAGTGTTTCTGTCTCGCCTCAGAGAGACAAAATGTCAAACCATGTCACATCTAACAGTAGTGGAGGAACCATTGAGTAATCATCTTACACTCAGACAATTTTCCATTCTACCAGTAGTGTAAACTGTAAATCATTGACAAATTGAACTGTTATACTGATTATCTACAGTAAATGCCCAGGGTGTCTTGTTCACAGCGGTAAAATACGGTTTCCCTGATATCAAAAACAAACTGTACATCCTACAGTATGAGTGCTGGCATATACCCATCTACAGAGAAAAAAAACATACATCTATATTTGAGTTCTTCTTCCTCATATTTGCTTAAGGTCGTACAGAACTATTTTGTGATCAGATGTCACTTCTTGAACTCTTTGGTTGCTAGACACTTGATAGAAATATAGCCCTTGACCAAATTGAGTGTCTTCTTCCTAATCAGTGGACTTAATTAACATTGTCCCTTCAGCTCCCCTAAATCCAGTGTCTGTGTGTTTGAAATGAAGCACAGGAAAAAAAACAATATAACTGCACACTCAGCTCCAATGGTTTATTACTGACAGTTTGACCAACAATAGTCTTTGTCATGCCACGAAGTGCATAAAGTCATTTTAGATATTTAAAGGTTACTGCCCTCACTTCATGTGTGTTCATGCTTTCTCTCTTCAGGCTGCTGACCTGAGCAAGCCCATAGACAAGCGCATCTACAAGGGAACGCAACCCACCTGTCATGACTTCAACCACCTCACAGCTACAGCAGAGAGTGTGTCCTTGCTGGTGGGTTTCTCAGCAGGACAGGTACAGCTCATTGACCCCATCAAGAAAGAAACAAGCAAGCTCTTCAATGAGGAGGTAGGTCCCTGAAGGACATAGGTTAGATTACTAGGAGTTCTGTGTACAGTGTTTTCCACAAGTAGCAGGTGCTCGTCAGTAGAGGAAAAATTGGGAGCGGCAGTGGTTTTTCAAATTTTTATTTGTTTAGTACTGTTTATGTTGAGCCTTGTTGTCAGTGTTTCTCTTCAACTTAATGACGTTTTTTATGTATCCTTGTAGTAAACGCCTCCGCCTCTTATGTAGAGGATTTAAAGCATGTGAATGCAAAAAAGTATTTGTTCAAAGGATTTCCCATAGCTATTATTCTGTTTTATGTTACTTTTTGTGTTTTTTTTCCCCGTCCTTTCCAACGCCTTTAAACTGAATATTACCAAGTGGCCTAAGACAAGTATAAAGTATTCTATGTGAAATTGTAAGACTTTCAACATGTTCAGAATATCGATTTCCTGATGATACTGTACTGACATTTTTTTTTTTTACTCTCCCTTTCTCTGTCCGCTCTCTCCTCCCTTGTCTGCCTCTCAAAACCTCAACCTTCCTTCTCTCCTGCCAGAGACTAATAGACAAGTCCAGAGTAACATGTGTGAAATGGGTGCCAGGCTCTGAGAGTCTGTTCCTGGTCTCTCATGCCAGTGGGAATATGTACCTGTACAATGTGGAGCATACTTGTGGCACCACGGCACCACACTATCAGCTGCTTAAACAGGGAGAGAACTACTCTGTACACACTTGTAAGAGTAAATCCACGCGGAATCCTCTCCTTAAATGGACAGTGGGTGAGGGGGCTCTAAATGAGTTTGCCTTCTCTCCAGATGGGAAGTTCCTAGCCTGTGTTAGCCAAGATGGCTTCCTACGGGTCTTCAACTTTGACGCGGTGGAGCTTCATGGCACCATGAAGAGCTACTTTGGTGGCTTGTTGTGTGTATGCTGGAGCCCTGATGGAAAGTACATAGTTGCAGGTGGAGAGGACGATCTAGTGACTGTGTGGTCGTTCTTGGACTGCAGAGTCATCGCCCGAGGTCACGGGCACAAGTCATGGGTCAGTGTGGTGGCATTTGACCATTACACCACCAGCGTGGAAGAGAGTGACCCAATGGAGTTCAGTGGCAGCGATGAGGACTTCCAGGATCAAATGATCCACTTTGGACGAGACCGGGCCAACAGTACGCAGTCTCGACTCTCCAAGCGCAACTCCACCGACAGCAGGCCTGTTAGTGTCACGTACCGGTTTGGCTCAGTGGGCCAGGACACCCAGCTGTGCCTATGGGACCTCACTGAGGACATCCTTTTCCCCCATCTTCCGCTCTCACGGACACGAACACATACTAACGTGATGAATGCTACCAGCCCCCCTGTGGGTGCTACAATAATCACTAACACCTCTAGTAACACTACTAATGGAAACAACAGTGGTGCCAATACTCCTGGCATTAACTCCCTCTCTACTACATTACCACGCTCCAACAGCCTACCCCATTCAGCCGGCACCACAACAACGGCAAACAATACCAACAAGGCTGGCGGTGGTGGTGGTGGTGGTGGCGGCGGCGGTGGCATTGGCAGTGGTATTATGGACAGTGCCATCGCTACAGGTGTGAGTAAGTTTGCCACACTGTCACTCCATGATCGGAAGGAGCGGCACCACGAGAAGGACCACAAACGCAACCACAGCATGGGTCACATCAGCAGCAAGAGCAGCGACAAACTCAACCTGCTGACAAAAACCAAAACAGACCCTGCTAAGACTCTGGGCACTCTGCTGTGCCCGCGCATGGAGGATGTGCCCCTCCTTGAGCCCCTCATCTGTAAAAAGATAGCACACGAGAGACTGACTGTACTCATATTTTTAGAGGACTGTTTAGTGACTGCTTGTCAGGAGGGATTTATTTGCACATGGGCGAGGCCAGGCAAAGTGGTAAGTTCTTTTTAATGCAGGAAATGTGGGGGGAAAATTGAAGTTATAACAGTATGTCTGTCAATCTTTAGCTGTCTTAAAATCAGTTGGTGGACTGTAACTAAAAATCAAGACATATTCTGAAAGAATAAAATAAACTATGGACAAGAGAAGCATTTTTAGCTTTTATAGTCAGATTGTCACTCTCTGCAGGCAGGCAAGTAACATATCAGACTTTGTTTAATCTGCTTTCCAATGAAATACCTATTATGCCTAAGTTTCACACATAACCAATGCTATGAAAATATTAAGTCTGGTTATATAATACATTTTGATAAGGAGGATTTCCTGTGTAGACCTGTGAGGGGAAAGAAGACGTTAATCCAAATGAAGTGTGTTCATTGGTCCATCATAACCATCCCACAATGCATAGCAGCATAGCTGAGAAGTCATCTGCATACACTCTCACATTTCAGCTTTTATGCAAATGGCTGTGTATTTGCCCAAAGAATCTCTGCAGTTTCTCACATGCTTACAGCTTAATATGTGTATACACCCTTGTATACTTCCCTTTTGTCTGTGTTTTGAGAGATTTTGCCAGAACAAGGCACATGATAGTCTGGAGTCAGACATTAACAAGTGCTAGAGACTAAAATACCCTTGAAATTTCATCCAGCGTCTCTTGGGTAAAAATGAGAACACAAACAATACCACGATATTGAGGAGTACACTTGTGTCTTCTGGGTGAGAAAATGGAACAAATATAAATTGTATAAATTTTGATTAATGCAAACCAAAAAAAAGTGAATTGGAAAATGCAGTGGTTGAGGACAGTCTTCTGGAAGGTGGAATTAGTATTCAGTAATGGGGAAGAAGTTGAAACAAACCTATTTTTTTATGGTTAAGGGTTGAGTGTGTAATAGCTGAAGTGCAATAAAAATGTAATGCTTAACAGTTTGGTAAGTTTGCCCTGTCAGACTGGTCAGAAGGTCAGATCAAGAGGTAAAAAAAAAGCCTTTTGGGAAAACATGTACATTAGAAGTGCCTTGATCAGGCAAACCTCTCAAAGACGTTGTTAGTCTTAAACTGTACTCTTGTCCTCCACTTTGACTGCTGTGCACAGGCTTTTAATTAAATGCAGGGGGCCGGGATGTGGAAAGAAGAAGCTACTGCCTAATTTTTAATGAGCTATTTGTTGCTTGATTTTTTTGCTACAGTATGTGAACTTTCCCAATGCAAATCTCCTTGTTTTCCTTTTTCCAGGGTTTATTGTCATCCCAAAACCAAGCCAGCTCTCCCAGTGGAACAGTAGTATAGCCACAATATTTCTGCTGCTAAAGAACCCTGCAACCCAGAGTCTGATGCTGCTCTTCACCCTGCAAGCATTGCAAGTTTTCCTTTCTTTTATACCCCCCCCCCCCCCACCCCCCGATTTTGTTAATGGCTTTTTTGTTCTTTTCGTTTATCACTCACTTGACCTAGTGGAGGAATGAAGCAAGAAAAGGTGTGGTGCAATTGTGGACTGTTTAGCGATAATGTACTGTTGTTCTCTGGAGTTTTAACACATTTTAGATTTTAAAAAAATCTTTCTTACATGTCAGATCTCATCAGACTGTTGTCCCCTCCGGAAATAAAGCTTGGCTTTGTTAGATGCAAACCAGACAATTGTGGCTTGAGATTAAAGGGATAGTTCATTTAATTTTAACAATCTGTGCGTACCTTTTTTGACCTTGTGGTGTAGCCCGGTCTCGGCTCAGAGTTACTGACTAAAATATGAATTTTGGGTGAACTATCCTTTTTATGACCAAGTGCGTGAGCATCTGAAATGTTTGCATCCATCCACATTCACCCACCACTTCTGTCTTTTCTGGAGTAGAATCTCTCCGTCAACGACTTTGCACTGATTTTGTTAGTTATTTTGTTGTTTGTTTTTATAACTACTCTAATGGAACAAAAAAAAGAGGGTTGAGGACTGCCTTGTTGCACTCGGCTTTAACATCCTCAATCTTGAAATCTGAATCTATAAAGCTGGATGCTGCAATCATAGTCTTTTTAAAGAAAAAAATAGTTTGCACTTAAATTAGTTTATTAGAAGAAAATGGCTTTACATTTTTGGGTGTGCTCAGAACTCAGATGGCTAATACAGTAGGTGAAGAAAATGATAAAAACTATTAAAACCTTTATCTATTGAGCATTTATTTTAATATTATTTTAGATTCAAATCTGCTCTGTATCATAATGTGTATATTGTAATTAATTGATTTGATGGGGGCCTAAGCAAACTACCATTACTCCAGTGGAAGTTTTGTCATTGATAGTTATATTTCTAAAGCCTAAAGTATACATATTAATAATATTAAAATAATCTTGAATACACTGTTTTCTGTTCTTATTTTGTTCACCCTCGTGTACTGTATTTACATAACAAAGCTGTAATGCCTCTGGCTTGGAAATTGCTTACATTGTCAAAAAAGTGCAGAAGTTGCATGAAAGGACTTGTCACGTGTGGAAGTCTATGAAGCTCAGGAAGTCTCGCAGACAACGATCGAATCTCAAAAGACTTGATACAAGCTCTCTTTATGCCTCAATCACAAAAATACTTTGAGAAGAAAACATGGAACTTTTATATTCTCCGATTTTATCCTTAAAAGAAATGAAACTAAAGCCACATGAAAGATGTCACATAAACTTGAGATTCAACCAAGGAGTCTTTCCCATTTCATACTACTGCAGTGTTCATGTACTTTTTTTTGTGTGTGATAACCAAACATTGTTGATGCCATGAAAAGTCCAGTGACCCCTACGCTAAGACAGGCCAGTGAAGCAAATATATTTTTGAAGTGGATAATATTTTACATTTCCCACTTTATTGTTCATTTAAAAAAAATCAGGATCTCATCAAATTTGTTCTCAGCATTTTTGTGTCAAGCGGTTATACAGACATTATGCAAGATATTTACTTAGTATTTGTAATGCAGGTTAATGACAACATCATACAAATTATACTTTTTTTACTCTGATTATGTGTCACAATAACAAACACACAGTCCATTTTAATGAGCTTACAGCTCTGAATGAAATGGTACTTTTTTTTAAGCAACAATGCTTCAAATGAGGAGATATGAGGGGACTGGCCAAGTTACATTCTAAAGCATTAAATAATTTGGGACTTAAGGCCCGAGCTGCAAATACAGATGTTTTCACATACATAATGGATCTCAAAGGAAAGTCATTTTTTGTTATTAACTGTTCCAAGTCTGCGTTTTGTTGCCCGCAGCAGGCTATTTATTTACATTACAGTTGGATGATGGAATGTGCCTTTAAAATAGTTCTCCAAAGACAGTGCCGGGGGCTTGAATAATTGCGAAGCACTTAATGTGAATGTTTTTGCACAGGAATACTATTGTCCTACAAATCAGTTTGTCCCGAAGGGTTCATTCACAGCTATTGAAGAAAGTCTATAAAAAGTGTTCAACCCCACCCTTGGACTTTTCCATGTTTATTGCTCTACAACTTTGAATCCCAGCTGATTAATTAAAGCCACTACCTGTAGTATTTGAACACGCCTGCCTTCTTTGCAAGACTGCAACAGCAATCTACAAGCCCAATCTTCGAGTATGTTAATGTCTTGGCCCCTCCAAGACATTAACATACTCCAGTGTAGTTTCAGATGTTCTCGTATCCTATCCCAGAATTAAACTTTTCAATCTCCTTTGTTGAGATTTGTTTGAAATGTGTCTTTGTCTTCATGATCTAGTTTTTACCAGGACACTGACTAACCAGCTGTTGGATCCTCCAGATCTACTTGTCACATACAGGTGATCTCATTCAAGTTATTATTTAAACTTCTACAAAATATTGGTGATATTTTAGGGTGGCAAAGGGTGATGAATACTTGCACATATTTTGTGTTTTGCATTTAATTTAGATCAGTTCATGGAAACCTTGACATTAAAGTATTTTTCTGTGTAAAAAAAGGCTTATTTAATCATTTTTAATTCAAAGTTGTAAAATAATACAACCACAAGTCTAAGGGGTGTGACTACTTTTTAAAGGCACTGACCATGTTCCTCATCAAATAAGTTGCACCATTTAATTAAACTATGGTAAATGGCTCTTCACTTGTCAAATATCTTATTGCTTAGCTTGTGTAATAGGCTCAGATTGAAGTACATTTCTAAACAGTTGTAAACATGTAACACCCGACTAGGTCAGGTAAAACAGGTCATAACTAAACTACACACTCTCAATCCAACATTAATATGACAGACTAATATTGAGAGATCACATTGAATTTTATCATTACATTGAGGGTTAAACAGTTTGATGTAGCAGTCATAACTGGTAAGATGACAGGCTTGGCGGTCTTCGTTGCATTTTTGTTTCTCAAACATGTCTGTTGCTTTACAGATTTCAACATCAGGCCTGTCCAAACATTGTCCTCTCAGCAACCTGTTTATCAGGTCTATCCTGTTTTAAGAGGCAATTTTTAACTAAATGTTGAAGTGTTTTTGGCTCTCAGTAGCCTCCATGTTTCCTATCCAGAGGTGGCATGTAGTAGGTCTTGAACGCTGCGCGGTATGTCTCGTCCCGGGGCTGTGAAGAGAGGAAATGCAGCCTGAATGCCAAATCAAAGCTCTTAATGAAAGCACTACCAAATCACTTGTTTAGTGAATTTGACGTGAAAACAAACCTGTCAGCTGTGTTTTACTTAGATTTCCATACTGCTCTAGGTAGATGCAACTCCCAGGAGGCCTAAATGACTGAATGATTTAAAAATGTAAAAAGCCTGATGTCTATGCAGCACTCCTGTGTTTACCTTGGCCAACCGTGACTGGCACTTTTTCGACGTGATGGTTGGCAGTGTGCCTCGTTGGGTGACAGTAAATGCAGGGATAGTAGAGACTGGGAAGGAGATCTGTGGTCCCGGTACAACCATGTTGAGCTTGGGCAGCTCTGCAGGATAATGAGGGATGTTCCGTCTGATGAGGGGCTCTGCTACATGCTTCATGTTGTGCTAAAGAGGGAGAAAATATCAGATGGTACCAGTTGTATTCATATTTCTTTGGACTCGTGGGCTTTGGACATTTCACTTCAGTTGACTTTGTTTGACAGTTTGACGTTGACAAGTAGAAGTTAGACTTACGCTCATTAAAGGTGTTTGCCTTGTGTGTCTTCCCCTCAGCTGTTTGCCAAGTCTGGTTGGGCGCCAGATGTGGTCTAAGGAGTTGTGAGTCCCCCTACTCTCTATTACATCCATTGTCCCAGAAAGTCTGTGAAGAGTCTCGGCTTTCTTCTCTGCCAGCCTGGGAGAAAAAAGCGAGACTTCTGTTACAAATGACAGGATATGATTATTCAAAATTAAAGTCCTTCCACAGTTTGGTCATGAATTATTTCTTATTTGCATGGTTTACCTGATTTCCCTAAAGTATGTGTGGCGCAGAGCTGTTTCTGCAGTGATGCGTTCATCTGGGTCATAGGCGAGCATTTGATAGAGCAGTGACAGAGCTGGAGCTGGGCAGCTCGGGACTAACCGTGAGATACCGGTGCCTTTTTTAGAGGGGAAGTTAAACTTCATCGCCCTAGACCTGTCACATATTAAGAAACCATAAGAAGTCTTGCTTTCTGACCACATGAAAATGAGATATTTACAGTTTATGTGCACAGCTTTTGTAAGGAAGACACACTCTTCAAACAACATATTTGAGGAGGAACACCTGCACCTACTGCTTGAACTTGTGGAGGATACTTTCTTCTGGTGTCCCCAACACATCGTGAATCTTGGCAACTTGGTCCAACTCATTGGTACCAGGGAAGAGAGGATTCAAACTGAAACACACAGGTATACAACAATCTGACCGCCACAACAAAGATATTTACATAGCATTTGTTTGACATTTCTTTAAGCCTACAGTGGCAGACAGGAGCGATCAAATAACAAAGAAAGAAAACTGAATGCAGACATTTGTATCATTTTTGTACATAATCATGTATAAGCAGTCCTGAACTTGTGAACTGTTGTCCTATTTAGGTACTACAGATGAAATGTTGTGCCCTTCCCCTGCAGAGGTACCTCATGATCTCAAAGAAGACACAACCTGCACTCCATATGTCCATCTTTAAGCTGTAGTACCCATCAGTGAGGAGGCACTCTGGGGCTCTGTACCAGCGTGTGGAGATGTACTCTGTATGCGGGGGCTTGGAGTACACACTTCGACATGACCCAAAGTCGCCAAGCTTCAAACCATTTTGCTGCAAAGGTTGTATAAAATAATTTTAAAAATGTGTATAACTCAAAACCAGATTACCATTGTTACGTTTGTGTAAAGCAAATTATGATAATGATGCATCTCACTTTGATGAGAATGTTTTCTGGCTTCACATCTCTGTGAAAGATCCCACAACTGGAAAAAAAAAGAAGAAGATGGGGAAAACAATCTCAACATACTTAATGTTGTGTTTTATTTTACCATTTTAATAACTACCTGTGCATATGTTCAAGTGACTTGCAAAGCTGGTACATGTAGTTCTTTACTGTATGGTCAGGCAGTGGCGTTTCTCTTCCTGCAAGGAATGAAGAACCGATATCAGCCCATAATTCATCCAGAACTTCACAGAAAGACTACATCTACATCTTTCCAGCTCCAGTTCACCCTTACAATGATTTATTATATGCTCATAAATGTCATACTTACCTTGTATGAACTCAAAGATGTTCATCTCCATCAGCTCACAAATCAAAGAAACAGTTCCAGTTTCTTTGTCACTGAAACATTGTATTAGATTAATATGACATGCCACATGAAACTGGCATGAGGCAATACAATGACTCCATAACAGACAACACTCCAGTACTCACAAAATCAGTTCATGTAGCTGGATGATATTAGCATGCGGGCTCAGTCTCTTCATTGCCTGGACTTCCCGCAGGTTGTTGGCCTGTTCCAGACTTGATGACAGAGAACAGATGACATTTGCACATTTAATTTGACAGGTGTATACATATAATATAGTTACTTTTATAGTCAAATTGCATATCTGCTTACTTCACCTGAAAAATTGTGCAGTGAGAATGAGGGCCACTGGATCAATTTCATTTTCACAGCTTTGTATGACAGTAACATTATGCATATATAACAAGATACATTGTTGCGCAGATTTAAAGGGCACAGTCAGTGTAAAAAAACCTGACAACTCACATTTAAAGCAGTGACTTCTATTGTAACCTCATCACTACAAGGTCAAAGGCGGAGTAAGCTGACATCTAATAGGATACTTAAGGCAAAGGGAGTGTCAAGCTGCTGACTCAAGTTTCAAGGGTCCATACACAACAGAGTATGGTACAAATGCACAGCTGGTTGCCTGAGCACAGGTGAACAGTTGGTTGCAGAATACATACCTGTTAATTGTCTGCTTCATGGTTTTACATGCGTAGAACTTCCCATCTTTCAGGCTCTGAGTTTTCACCACCTCTGAAAATGTGCCCTCCCCGATTTTCTTGATGACTTTGTAGCCTGCACAATGATCAAAAACAAAGGCATAGATTGATAAAAGGGAACATTTTGCACACAAATTTCTATAATATTACTATTGAATATCAGTTGAAATTTGTGAGTAGCTGAACAGCAGAAAAACAAGTCTGCATAATCTAGAGGGAAATCATGTGTTCCATAGACAGTAAAATAATAATGAAAAATGACCATCTTCATTTCCCAGAACCCAAGTTGATATATTTAAATGTCTCGTTTAGTCTAACAGTCCAAATCCCAAAGAAATTCAGTTTACTATCATTGAAGACTAAGGAAAGCAGCAAATAAACAAACATTATAATTTTAGAGATAGGAGCCATTGCATTTGTCATTTTTGGTAAAACTTTTTTTTTTTTTTTTGTAGTTTGACTAATAGATTAATCTACAGCTCTACATTGATATAAGAATTATTCTGACAAAATACTTCATAAGATAATAGAAATAGGGTTGCAACTAAGAATTATTTGAATTATCTTAAAAACTTAAACGATCAAAATGGTTTCTTATCAAGATAGACTGATCAATCAGTTTAGAGAGACAGTTGTCTGCGTTTTACTGCCTTAGATGTCCAAAAGCACAGAAAAAGCAGAATAACCGGTGTTTTAAGGTGGATTTTGCCTCTAAATTTAAAAAAACCGAACTGTCCTTACACCAGATACTGTGACCCGTCCTGGTATTGACCAAATGTATTCTCTTTGTGTTACTGCCAGACCTCCACACTACATTTGCAAGAGTAACCAGTTAATGACAGATGAGGTCAAGCGTCTAACACGTTGTTGTTCACATTGGTCACTATTTTCAGTTACTGATTAAAACTATGCCAAAAAATAAGAGTAAGCCTAAATGAAAAAAAATCGGAATAAAAATATGATTATAAAGGATTTTACGGTCAAAATCAAGTACGTGTTCAGTTATTTGCGTACGAGAGACAATGACGCCACAGCTAGCTACTCCTAAAGGTTAAAATAGCTAGCAAACATGAGAAAGAAATCTTTGGAGAGAAACCTCAACGATGTGCGACAGACCCGTCGTCACTCTGCTCAGCCGTTAACTCTCAACTTACAATGCATTTCTATTCCTTTGTGTCTTAGCCGCCGCATGTAAGTCGAATATCCATAACATACGTATTTGGACGGTACATTTCCAATGTGAGATTTTGAAATTTGAAAATGTACGGGTTTTTTTGCGCATCGAGGTGTCAAACGGACACGAAACTCTTGGGTGCTAGCCTAGCCCCGCTAGCGAGCCCTGTTAGCTGACCGTCGCCTTGGTAACGGAGCACGCCTTCGCCCTCCACTCTGACCTGAGGAGGAAACTAGAAACTCCGGCGGAATGTTTGACTCTCTCTGGCCGCACCACTGAAAATATTCTGAATTAAGAGTAACAACGCAGCAGAATATGCCCTGCCATGTATGAAAAAATACCAGTCAAGCAAAATTATTCGCTGCAGGCCCAGATATTTAACGTCTTTACAGCTGCATAATTCACGTTCTTACCTTTTTTCCAGAGGTGGGTGGTGACCATCCGCTCGGATGTCTTTTCATTAGGCTGCGGATTGTTGTTCTGCACGTCCACAACGTTTCCTCTATTGTTCCAGTCGGTGTTAGGTGGTGTTTTGCATGCATTTCGAAGGCTTGCCCTGTTTTTCACGCCAATAAGCCAGTTTGAGTAGTGCATCATCAGTGCACATTTAATGCCAAAGAGCCTACCATGAGCTTAATAATATCTAGAAACAGTCCCTGCAAGAGCACAGCGGCTGGTCCACTGCAATCATGTAATAGCATAAGGTTACCAGGCACCAGTGCATCCCATACACAATCAATGCATTCTATTCACTAACGTCTAGTGTGTTTAAAAGGCGTGGACCTGTTCATTTTTGCTCCACGTCGGCTTCCGTAAAAACAACTAATTTGTGCGCATGTTCAGCAGTTCCCTGCATGTTTTCCTTGCTGATGTTGCACTAGAAATGTGATTTTTTTTCCCCCCCCCTCAGTGTTTACATTTCTTTTTCTAATTGAAGCCAGGCGTTCCGTTACCATGAAAACAAGATTCACCACTGTGGATATCAGGGCAGTTGTTGCCGAGGTCAATGCCAAGTAGGTGATATGTGCTATTGCCTCTAGCTGGGCTGCTAAGCTAACCATCGTTAATGTGGATTTGTCTGCAGATGTTGCCATTCATTTATTTTGTCTCTTTCTTTCACAGCTACATTGGCATGAGAGTAAACAACGTGTATGACATCGACAATAAGACGTATCTCATCCGTCTACAAAAGTAAGTACAGTTTGAAAAGTTGTCTCTAAAAGTTTCTCTGTAATGGTGTTTCATGTCGCATGAAGCTCTTAAGTAAAGTAGCTATATAAAATACTCCATTACAAATAGAAGTCCTGCATTATAAATTGTGATTATAATAATTATAAGTTATGAAGTGTTACCAGTAACGTGATTAAAGCATCAAAAGTATGAAAAAGCGCCGCGAGTTCGACAGACAAGAAGGAGGACGGTTAGCTCACCTCCCATCCCTCTCGCTTAACTCCTAGATTGATTTAGGGACCATCAATAAATTACTGTTTATTGCACAAAACCAATGTGTTTTCAATACCTTCATGCTGACTTGCCCATATTAATAAAAATTATGATTAAAAATCATGCTAAATTGGTCTCATGTAGCACTCTTATTTTGATTGCTAATGTGTGTTTCATTTATTTTACATGAATAGTTTAATAAAAAATAATGGCATTTTTTTCCAATAGCTTTTTTCCAATAGCTTCCATTCTGGTATTGATTTGGAGTCACTGGATTAACCCAGTGACTCCAAATCAATACCAGAAATGATTACTACATTGGATTTGAGTGCTGCTTCATATTTATATTATATTATATTTATAATATTCATTATTCATATTTTTATGGAAAATTCATGTTTTTATTTTTCAATTAACTAATTAATTAGCAATCAAAATAAGTCTGCCACATGAGACCAATTTAGTATGATTTTTAATCATAATTGTCATTAACATGGGCAAGTCTGCATGAAGGTATTGAAAACACATTGGTTTTCTGTCAATCAAACAGTAATTTATAGATGGTTCTTAAATCTGTGCCAGGGTTGGGAGGTGAGCTAACCGTTCTCCTGCTGCCAACACTGGGTGAAATTGAGTAAGAAGACACCTCTGCTCTGGATTCTGAGTCAATGTCCGTTTTAATATCCAACTTAAAACTAACTTCACTGCGTTTAAGTAGGCATTGTGCAGCAGAGTGGTCCTGTCAGTGTTTAATAAATGATTATATATTATATTATTTAATCATTGTTACTGATGAATTAATATCTAAACTGTATTTTAGCTCATTTTAGACATTTGGGTAGTTGAATCTATAACAATGCATCATATTTTATTGGCTATGTTTTGTTTGTAATATCTTGTATCTATCATACGATAGCTGTCAAATAAATGTGAAGTAAAAAGTACAGTATAAAGTAGCATGAAACGGAAGTAGTCAAGTAAAGGACGTAAATATAAGTTATATTACACAACTTTCAGCCAGTGTGTATAACTTAGTGTCATATTGTTCTCTTAGGCCTGACAGCAAAGCTGTTCTCCTGATTGAGTCTGGGACCCGTATTCACTCCACAGACTTCGAATGGCCCAAGAACATGATGCCTTCGGGCTTTGCAATGAAAGTAAGAACATCTTGTTGTTTATTGAATAAGTAGGTCTTTATAATATTTTGAATTGTGATTCAAGTCAGATTACACTCACAATTCCATATAAACCCTTGTTTCTTTGTGCAATGTGATAAACATCAACCAGACAGTTTGACATGCGACATATTTTTTTTTTTTATTCCTAAACAGATTTGATTTTTATGTCAATATATATATATTCCTTTTTTTTTTTCACATATCTGATCTGTATTTGTGTAACTTTCTCCATAGTGTCGAAAACACCTGAAGTCACGGCGGTTGACCCAGGTTAAGCAGCTCGGGATTGACAGGATTGTTGACATCCAGTTTGGCTCAGATGAGGCTGCCTACCACTTGATTATTGAACTGTATGACAGGGTGAGAAAGCATTGGGAGACGTGTATATGAAAACTTAAACACAACATCCTGTGCTGTTCAGATCATACCACCCCCGATCTGAACCATTGATGCGTGCTTATGTGTTAGTGTATATTTGATGGTCTGTCCATATCCATCTTCAGGGTAACGTCATTCTTGCAGACCATGAGTACACCATCCTGAATCTGCTGCGGTTTCGTACAGCAGAGGCAGAAGATGTTAAGATTGCTGTGAGAGAGCGGTACCCTGTGGAGAGCGCCCGACCCCCTGAACCTCTCATCAGTTTAGAGCGGTAACCACATCTTTACATGTGCTTATTGAGTGTGTGGACCAAATGGATATCCATCAGAATTCAATAAACGTATATTATTCCTATATCAGTGAAAATTAATTTTCTCTTATTGCTTTTTTTAAATGTAGACTCACTGATATCCTCAGCAAAGCACCCAATGGAGATCAAATGAAACGGGTCCTGAACCCTCACCTTCGTAAGTAGCCAGGCAACCAGTTCTGAATTGTTGAACTAAAACAGATACATGTAAATTTCTCTTGAGTTTAAATGTCTTAAACTTCTTTTATAGTGTAAATTAACAGACTGAACATGTTTTGTGTCTTCTTCCAACACCTCTCCAGCCTATGGAGCCACTCTGATAGAACACAGTTTGATAGAGGTGGGACTGTCAGGCTCTGTCAAAGTTGACAGCCAAGTTGATGCTGCCCAAGGTATAGTAGAGCAGTTGGAGTAAAAGTTGTTGGCATGTGGTTAATTGCAGTAACAGACCAGTGGAAGTAGTGGTTCTAATGTTAGATTTTATTTATTATTTGTTGTTTTTCTGTAAATCCATTCTATAAATCTGTAAATACAGTATTTGATCTGGCTGCTTTTTCAGTTGCACCTAAAATCTTGGAAGCCCTGCAGATTGCAGAAACATATATGGAGAAAACTGAGAACTTCAGTGGCAAAGTAAGAGATCTTTCATAACCAGCTTTTATTTTGAGGGAAATTGCATTGGGATCCTGTAATAAATCTGTTGTTTTCTGCTGTTAAACTCTTCTTCGTTTAATTCAAGGGTTACATCATTCAAAAGAGTGAGAAGAAACCAAGCTTAACTCCTGGCAAACCCAGCGAAGAACTGCTCACGTATGTCCTGTTTTGTTTATTTGTCTCATAGGAGAAAACTATACACACTCATTTTTTACTGGTTATTTTATTATGGTAAATTAATTTACGTCAATGATATTTTTTACAGATACGATGAATTCCACCCGTTCCTTTTTGCACAGCATGTAAAGAGCCCCTATGTGGAGTTTGATACTTTTGACAAGGTAAACATTAGCATGGCTGCTTATTTGGATTTATTTCTTGATGCCTTGTTTGGGAAAGAATATTGATCCTCTCTCCATTACAATGTGAATTCACACTTTTTTGCAAGAATGTGATACGAATCCAATGTAATCCCCTCACTCAGGCGGTGGATGAGTTCTTTTCTAAGATGGAGAGTCAGAAGATTGACATGAAGGCCTTGCATCAGGAGAAACAGGCCCTGAAGAAGTTGGAAAATGTTAAGAGGGACCATGAGCAGAGACTGGAGGCCCTGCACCAAGCACAGGTCAGCATTACTGGCAGCTTTTAGCTTTGTCTGCTGTAAAATACTGTAAATGTTGCACATAATGGCTCCTGCTTTCCCATATTTTTAACTAACTGACATTTAAAAGCCAATTTAACTCGACAATTCTTGAAATGCATATCCAAGAAATCTTGTCTCGTGTGTTGTAGGAGGTGGACAAAATAAAGGGTGAACTGGTGGAGATGAACCTGCCCGTGGTAGAGAGGGCGCTGCAGGTGGTGCGCAGTGCACTGGCCAATCAGGTGGACTGGACTGAGATCGGCATTATTGTCAAAGAAGCACAAGCTGCTGGAGACCCTGTGGCCAGTGCCATCAAGGAGCTGAAGCTGCAGACCAACCACATCACCATGCTTTTAAAGTGAGACCATCACTGACAGAGAAACTTTAGGTACTACAGACCACTCTGCTCATTGTTATACCATTTGGCTCGTGTGTCTTTTCTCCTCTAGGAATCCATATATTTCTGAAGAAGACCAGGATGAGCAAGAGAAAAAAGATGTGGTAGAGGAGAAAGGGAAGAAAAACAAAAAAGACAAAGGACAGAACAAGAAGCTGCAAAAGAACAAGCCCATGTTAGTGGATGTGGATCTTGGCCTGTCAGCTTATGCCAATGCCAAAAAGTAGGTTTGCATGTAATCCTTTAGACATAGAATTGAGCATTGTGTGGGGAAAGTCATAAGTGTTGTTTTTACAGCAGTGTCATTGTTCTTTTTTAGGTACTATGACTGCAAACGCAGTGCTGAAAAAAAGGAACATAAAACCATTGAAGCAGCAGATAAGGTAAGAAAGCTGTTTTATTCCACGCTCAGGTTTAAGGCGAGGCAAAGTGTGAGGAGAAGAGGTGGTGCCTTTTCCTTTGTCCATATGCAGACTCAGCATTTATTGCAGTTTAAAGGTTATGATGACAAATTATTGTATGATAAGCAAGGCCTTTAAGATCAGAGCAAGGCCTGTATTTGTGTTTCTAAGGCACATTTCCACTTCATAACCACCTGCAATTTATTGACACAAGACAATTGTGTAGTTGACAAGTCATCATACTTTTGTATAATGCTATTTTCATGTCATTCAAGGCTATGAAATCTGCAGAGAAAAAAACACAGAAAACACTAAAAGAGGTTCAGACTGTGACCACTATTCAGAAGGCCAGGAAAGTCTACTGGTATGACACACATTACCATATGTACCTACACATATTCAGACTTTGGTTTAGTATTTGTTGTGCACGTGACAAACGGTGGAGCCTTTTATTCTCTCAACCATTTCTCCCCTTTTGGCAGGTTTGAGAAGTTCTTGTGGTTCATCAGCTCAGAGAATTATCTGGTCATTGCAGGAAGGGATCAGCAGCAGAATGAGATGATTGTCAAACGCTACCTCCGGGCAGGTAATGAATGAACTTCTACTCACACATACACACTCTTACTTTAAAATGTAAGCACCTTCAAAACTGAGCTGTTTATGCCCTCATGTGTACCTTTTACTTTGTCAGGTGATATCTATGTGCACGCTGACCTGCACGGAGCAACTAGCTGCGTCATCAAAAACCCCTCAGGTAAACCATGTGGCTTCTGCGCTATTTTACCCAATTTTTTCAGTTTTTGAAGATACTTTTTCGACTCATTTGTTCGTATTTCTTTGCCCTTCTCTGCCTCTCCATCTTCCTGCTCCAGGTGACCCCATCCCTCCTCGTACCCTGACAGAAGCTGGCACTATGTCTGTGTGCTACAGTGCTGCTTGGGATGCCAAGATCATCACCAGCGCTTGGTGGGTTCACCATCATCAGGTGAGTCATCTATATTACGCAACTAAATTTGCTAGCTTGTCATGTTTGTTATCTCTCACACACTGAATACTGATTGTCCCCTTTTTTCATTTTATGGGACGAATATGGGTGTCTGTCTTCTCTCTTGTCTGTTACAATTCATTTCTCAGACTCTGCCCAATATAATGAGACAAAACACAGGGGATTATGTGTTTTACCGCGTTGTATACTCAAAGGAGTTGCTAACAAGGTAGCATATCTGCTGCTAACAAGTCAAGTGGCAAACTATATTTATAACTATTCATACTAAGATATGTTTGCTGTTCCCTTAGCATCATCAAATTGTGTGGTTTATAGCTATTCTGTAATAGATTTTATAACTTACTGTAACTTTCAAAACTAAAAGGTAACCTGTGGAGTTTGTACTTAAATTCACATTCAGTGTTTCTGACCAAATCGCATTGTGTGTGTCCTTGAGGCCTAATATACACATTTAGTATATGCACACATCGGTTTGCACTTCCTTCCTCATCAAACATTTGCAAAGCCGTTTTACTGAATATTTTAAATTCTGTTTTCTAAAGATACAAAGTTAATAAGGTCACTTAGAAATGTCATCTACTGTCATACAAAGTAATTTTCCATTACAGTGTGTTATCGGACATGGGGAAATAAAAATAAACTACGACAACCAAAATAATTAAATTGAATAAATTTTCTTAAATAATTTAAATTGACATTGATGTAGAAATGTTGGCATTATTTGTTATTAATCAGCTGGGTTATATGTATTATTTTTGTTCAGGTGTCTAAGACAGCTCCCACTGGAGAGTACCTGACTACTGGAAGTTTCATGATTAGAGGTATGACACAGTAAAATGTAAGGTGTATACATTTTGTAAGGCACCAGAGCCAAATATGAGAAGTGTAAGTGCTACGATGATGTCTGACAGAGGACCTAGCCTTTCATATATTTCTCTCCAGGAAAGAAAAACTTTCTGCCACCTTCTTACTTGATTATGGGCTTTGGATTCCTCTTCAAGGTAAAATACGATCTGTGCTGAGCTGTGAGTGCATTTTTAACTATTTGTCACCTTCAAACAGTGAAGCTTCATGCTTGTCTCCGTGCAGGTCGATGAGCAGAGTGTGTTTCGGCACCGGGGGGAAAGAAAGGTGAAAACTGTGGAGGAAGACATGGAAGAGGTCACGTCCAGAACTGCTGAGCTCTTAGAGGAAGGAGAGGAGCTGATAGGTGGCAGACACAAAATTACCGACTTCATTTAACTTTGTATGTAACACCCGCTTTCAGATGTTGTAATTGATTCTGTCGCCTTCGCAGGTGATGACAGCAGTAATGAAGATCAGGGCGAGGAGAGAGCAGGAGGAGACAGAGAGATGGAAAAGAAGATTAAAACAGTGGTCGAGGGGGATGATGATGCGAGTGGAGAACTGGCCGCTGTTCCCGAAGAGGACAACATGGAGGCAGAGGGAGAAGAGGGTAGAGAGGAAGACAGCGGGGAGGAAGAGGAGATTAAGAATGAAGAAAGTGAGGGATTCACCTTTCCAGATACGACCATCTCCCTGTCTCACTTACAGCCTAGCAGGTAATGCTACCACTGCTACACACTGGAACAAACACTTTCAAACAAACAATGAATGATACTTAATGAAATTGTCTCCTCTTATTTCCAGGAGTAGTCAGAACCCTGGTTTCAAAAAGGAAGTGACCACTCAGGTAATTAGTTACCATCTTAGGCTGCATGCAAGTAGAATTATAAAGGTGAACACTTCATACTAATGTTAATTCATTAATTTGTCTTCAGGTTGAGGTTGACTTACAAGCGAAGAAACGCATGACTGCCAAGCAGAGAAGGTGAATGAATGGAATAAAATACTTAGTTAACCTTGTACTTCTTTCTGTTACGCTCATGCCACAAACTAAAGAGGCTTTGCATTGAGACATTTGGTCGGTGTTTACTTAACAAGCGGATGCAGAGGACTATATTTTATGTAGCACTAAGAATTTCTGATCAGCCAGACATTGATTTAATCCTTTTGTCTTTTTCCTCTAGAGAAGAGAAGAAGAAGAAGCAGAAACAGGAGGGTTGTGATACTGAGGAGAAGACAGAGATTTCATCCGGTGGATCAGCAGTCGACCAGGGCTCCAAAGGTGGAGGAGGCCCCTCTCAGCAGCCACTGAAGAGAGGCCAGAGGGTAAGAGAGAAGTGTGGAGACCAAATCTAAAACAAAGTAATACTACCTTCAGCAATACACGGAGATTAAACATACAGAAAAAAAACAAATAAAACCTAAATTAAAGCATAATAAATTTACAAGGGATTAGGAGGCAAACAAAACCAGTATCATTTTTAAAAGCATCAGTGGGAACATCATTTTTGCATAATTTGCAGCTAAAAGACAAATCACAAAATTGATGTATACAGTATAAAATGCTGTAACAAAATATAAGAATGGTTCAAGACGTGACGGAAATAAAATGTGAAATAAAATCAAGGGTTACATGTCATGAGTTTATTTGATGGATCAATCTTGAACCTTAACTGATCTGATAATTCAATCTGTGTTGTTTCTGTGTGTATTTATTTCCTGTTGCCACTGTAGAACAAGTTAAAGAAGATCAAAGAGAAGTACAAAGACCAGGATGAAGAGGACAGGGAGCTGATGATGCAGCTGCTCGGGGTGAGGATGAATAACTGTGTACTGTACAGTGATATTGCCGTCACGCCATCTGCAGTTTTTTTTGTTGTCGTCACTGACACGATAAATAATACTACAACTGCTTTTCTTCCTCAGTCAGCTGGTTCCACTAAGGAGGAGAAGGATAAGGGGAAGAAAGGAAAGAAGGGGAAGGGGAAAGACGAACCCGTCAGGAAACCAGCCTCTCAGAAACCTCGTAATGTGGAGAGTGCAGCGAAGAAACCAGAGCAGACGGGAGAAGGGGAGGATAACGAGGAGAGACAGCCAGGAGAGGAGGGAGGACCTGCTGAACAGGAGGACAAGGTACATGACACACTTCAGAGATCCAACATCGGTGTCTGAAATGTAATATTTGTCTGGTGACATTAGCAAAGTTACCTGCCAAGAGAAACTTTAAAATGTCCCTTTTCAGTTGTGTTTTTGTATAGGATTTGATACTACTGTACAAATGTTTACATACATACTTTACATGTGCATGGTATTGTATGTTTATTCATCATCAATGCTCTCTTCCAGGAAGATGACGTGGACCAGGACAACCCCGGAGCAGAGGTGGGTTCTGAATATCAACATTTAAATGTGGATAAATAGTTCTGTAATAGAAAGAAGTCATTATTCCCTCTTTGATACATATTTTTTAATAATTCAAAGAATATTTTGGGGATAAATGCATGTTAATTCTGCATCATTCATATGAACCCACTAGTAAGTTTACTATCGCATAACTGTAGTTTTCCTTTGTGCTGCCTCAGGAAGCAGAGAATCTGCTCACCTCTCTGACAGGCCAGCCTCACCCTGAAGATGTGCTGTTGTTCGCTGTGCCAGTCTGTGCGCCATACACCGCCCTTTCCAACCACAAGTATGTACCATTAACCTTTTTGTGTGTAAGAGACAAAGTGAAGAGTGCACAGGCTAAATGAGTTATTTGTTTTGCAGACACAAGGTGAAACTGACACCAGGTTCTCAGAAGAAAGGCAAAGGTAAGAATAGTGATCCATTCTAATATTTATAAAGCCTTTGTTTAATGTTTTTACAGTGAAAGATTGCTTTTAGAATTTACAGTAATCTTATTTTTTTTGTTCCTACCAGCTGCACGCACTGCAGTTTTAAGCTTTATGAAAGCCAAAGAGACGTCAACCAGAGAAAAAGATCTGTTCCGAAGCGTCAAGGTAAATAAGTTTACTCCATTTTAGTTGTTAAAAACAACAAAATTCTGTTAAGTGTTTACAATCATTTGTAGTGCTGAAATGATTGATTGGTAAATCGTTGATTTACCATGGCATAATCTGCACTCTTAATAAGCAAATAATTAAATGGCTTGAATTATTATTTACTTGTTATTTATGCCAAATATTCAGTTTCCAGCTTGTTAAATGTAAGAATTTGCTGCTTTTCTGTTTTATGATTGTAAATTGAATCTTTGGTTTGGACTGTTCGTCAGATAAGATAAGCTCTTTGAAGTCACCTTGGGTTCTGGGAAGTTTTCTGACAATTTATAGACTAAACAAAAGCAATTGTAAAAAATAATTGACAGATGAATCTGTAAATCACTAATCAAATGGTAGTTTGTTCTTCCTTGATCACTATTCAAACTGTGTTCCCTCTAATATGATCCTGTGTTGCAGGATACTGATCTATCCAGAAATATGCCGGGCAAAGTTAAAGTGTCTGCTCCAAACCTACTGGCTGCCAAGAAGAAATGAGAGACGCGTGAACACAGACCGGACAAGAAGTGTGGAATTACAGTATTCAACACAGAACTGCAGTTCGGTGGGACTCTGCCGACTTCGTCTACATGTCAAACAGTAATCACAGTACAGTGTTCCTGTTTGGATATGAATAATTTTATTCTAAAGCTTGATTGTATTTGTTGACCAACAGTTTGTTTGAAATGAAAATGTGTAAATTAACAAAACTGAACAGAACACAGCTTATGGCATGTGTTTATTCTTGAATACAAAGTAACAGTATGCATCGTATTCTACAATAAAAAACACCAAAAGGGAACATTGTGCAAACCAGGCAAATACTAACAAAGCCCTACTGACATTAGGCATTTCAGTGCAATGTGACTCAACATCCAATACAGTCGCAGTATTTTAAAGGGAAACTCTGGTTTTTGAAACCTGGGCCCTATTTTTTCTTTTTTTGACAAATTTTGGGGTCTAAATGACTAATGCTTACCAAATGTTTTGGAATTGGTCCAGTAGATCGCCTCCGCCGGCATCCTCCATCGGACTGCAAAAAGTGCTTGTTTTTGCCACTGACCGCTCAGACTGTTATTCAAAGTGTCTGACAACATTATGGAAAGGATCACTACAGAGACAGACCATTTGTTAAAGAGTAAGATCCTTTTTGTTTAACCAGAAACAAAGTCTCACTCAAGGAAAAGTCTCGCTCTAAAATCTCACAAGAGGTTGAGTTGTTGCAGGGAGACGAAAGGATCTTACTCTTTAACAAAAGGGTCTGTCTCTGTAGGGATCCTTTCCATAATGTTAAGACACTTAACAGGCGTACTATTAGTGGATGTACTTTTCACGGGCGCAATTGCCCGCAATGATTACGTTGCAGCCATTGCCGCCTGTTCGGATGCCGGTGGAGGCGACATACTGGACCAATTCTAAAACTTTTGGTAACTATTAGTCATTTAGACCCCAAAATTTGTAAAAATAGGGCCCAGGTTTAAAAATACCAGAGTTTCCCTTTAAGTTATTGATTAAATAAAATAAAAATGCTACAGGAGCCACTCATGACAATTTAAAATGCTTTACATATATATGTATAAATAAAAAATGAACATTTCTGTGGCTTCAGAGTAGATAGTCTTGCATAACAAAGCACTAGTTTTAGGTCTGTGAAAACTATCCAAGACACATCTGTATTCAAGATTGTGCCAAACATTAGTTATAGGAATCATTAAAGCAACAGGCTCCCTAAAACAAACTGTACTGTTAAAACAAACCAGTTTCAGCCTTGCACCACTTTATTTAGCGTTAAGACATTAGACATATTTTCAGTTGGTTCAATTTTTGAGGAAAACGAAGTGACTGGCATTTTTATGTAGTTTGTTTAAAGGACCAGAACTCTGTCCTCAACTCTTGGATATACCCACAGTAATCTTGCGGAGGAAAGGGAGTTTGCAAAAACACAAAGCCCAAAGTCCTGTCCCCTTTACAAACTACATTTTTTCCCCACTAGCCTCAAAAACAAAATTGGTGAAAAT
This sequence comes from Maccullochella peelii, assembly GCA_002120245.1. Lineage (NCBI taxonomy): Eukaryota > Metazoa > Chordata > Actinopteri > Centrarchiformes > Percichthyidae > Maccullochella > Maccullochella peelii. The sequence continues at coordinate 7,148 of LKNJ01001874.1, read as the reverse complement.
ACACAGCGTTTCTGTCAGTGGTCTTCCTGAAGAGCTGAAACATGAGTGAGGTTTTCCGTCCATATTCAAAGCTGAGCAGGTATCTGCTACTGCACTGGCTAGTACAATCTTAAAACCTTTTGTTTAACAAAGATAAGAAATTTTTTTTTGTCAGCATTAATCAACAAAACCTCCCTGGAATCTTAAACACACAAGCACTTGTTACAGTTACTAAATGCTGACAAAAATAACTTATCTTTATCAAGTTTTCTTATCCTGTTCAGAAGTAGTGATCCATTTCTTAGAATATGGAAACAAATCCATGCTATTATATTTTAGCTTTTGAGAGGGAGTGACGAAAGAAAGCTAAACAAAAACTAACCCGAAAGTAGTGCAGGACTTGCATCACCTTCACTGCTACTCCACTAAAGTTTTGACCTATAAAATAATAAACAGAAATAGGTAAAAGAACTTTTGAGGATCGCCTGTGAATCTTAGTGTGCCAGCCAGGGCCCATTTCCAACAGTTCCACAGCTGTTCACTATTGCTTAGAAATGTTTTGCTTCCACACACACATTAAACTAATGCTCCAATAGGACTACCTGCTTTGAGCGTGACCCTCATCCCGTCCATTCATATATATTCTCCTGTAATCCTCTGGACTAGATTGATGACTTCCTCTTAGCCTAGGAGCCCAGTGTGTTGACACGTGCCATTCTCTGTTTGAGACTGTGCAGGAGGTGTTTAGGCAAGCAGTCCCAGTAACTAGACAAACGCTCCCTGTGCTGCAGGACGGCCTCCATACAGAACCTGGAGAGTGTGGACAGGCAAATATGAGCACAAAATAATAAAAGGAGAACATATCAGTTTCAGGTGTAAAATACGTCCAAATTGTCTTAATTTCGGCACACACTCACCGAACTAGTGATTTGGGCTGAACGTTGAAAACCAGTAACTCATTGCTGTGAGCCTGTCAAGTAAAAATAAATAAATAAATAAAAGGAGTCAGATTCAGTAGAAAAGCTTTTAATGTATGTAAAAAAGTATGTTATATTAAGATATGACTTACAGCTCTGTGGTGAGACAACAGGTTGTTGGCACACCCTCCAAACACAAACACCTCCCCATCAGGACCGGAGCATGCTGTGTGCCACAGCCTGAAATAGAAATACACAGCACAATATAAAGAGCTGTCTACATACTGTCCACTTAACATTTTGACAAACACACACCCAAATGAGTGGTAATTTCCCTGAAACCTAATCTAGAAGCACACAAAGTGTTTACACTAAGATGAGATAATTACCTCGGTCTCTCTGTGTGACTGTGTTTGAAAGGCTTCCATTCATTTTTGCTCACATAGTACAGCCAAGAGTCGCCTGAAAAACAGATGATACCTTCTTGAGACCAGCGAACATTTTGAGGTGGCTAGGATTTATTTGATACTCCAGAACAAGTGTCAGACTCACTCAGTGTCTCTCTCTCTGTGGTGAAACCTCCGAATAAGAAGATGTGGTCTGGTGACACGGGAGTGAAGGAGTGCCAAGACCGGCCCACAGGACCCTGCTGGGGAACGCTCCTACAACAAGGCAGGGAGGGTCAGAGGGGAACATCAGAGCAAGAAAAACACAATTGAGAGAACGCTCAAGGGTGGGAATGTTCCAGTGGAAAATGATGGATAACTTTTGTCGCATGTTATAGGATAACGGGGGGAATGATGCCCAATATTAACCCTGTCATTCACAAAAGGTGTCCTGATATTAAACTATAAAACTATCGTCTTGCCTGATTATTTTGTAGTGAGGCCTATGTAAATGAAAAGAACAACACTTACATTTCATGCCACTCCCATGTGTCCAGGTCAATGTAGTACAGGTCATTTAGTCTGTAGTTCTGTGGACCGAGGGAGATGAGATGGGAGTTGGAATTAGACAACAGAAGAGATGCACGAACTATTCATTTTATAGTGCATTATTTGCAAATCTGTGACTACACTTTTAAACAGGTAGGCAATATCAACCGTGTGACAGAAATTCACAACAAAGAGGTTAAACACGTCCACACCTTGAACCACTAACCCTATCCCTCTTAGCTTTATTTTCCTTACCTTGTATCGTCCCCCAAAAACATAGCCTCTGTTACCAACTGTGGCACAAGCATGAGCTGCTCTGGGCGATGGGGTGTTCCCCTACATCAGGCCATGCCAACAGAGAGAAAATGGATAATGTCAAATATTTTTCAGTGTTTATTCCAATAGTCCAAAAGATTCACGGTATTTCTGTAACCAAAAAAAATGCACGTACATGTTTTTAATTGTTGTGTGAGGTGAAATTGTCTGTGCATGTGTTTACCGTGGTGATGGGCTGGCTCCATGTAGACGTCTCCAGGTCCAGGATATGGATGTGGTTGTTCCAGCCTCTCCCAGGACTGTCCCCCTGCAGCAGCAAAAAAACATAGATACATTTATTTTTTAAATCAAATGTTGACGTTAAGACACTCCAGCTTTTTTGCATAACTTGCTATGAAAGAGACAGATTTTCTTTTAAACTAATGACATTTAGAAATGTACACTGATTAAAACATGCAACGTGTGTGAAGAGGATTTTTGCTTACAGACCATATTGGAAGACGATTCATCATATTCAAAAGTCCCTTGATGAAGTCCTTGTGCAGCGTAGCCGTAGCCCCCAAAAAATATAAGTCTGTGGAGACAATATCAGACAAAGCTCTCTTAAAATATCCCTCCCAAGATAACAACCTGTTACTCTTCTGCATCTGTTATTGTGTATCAACCACCCAAACGATGGTTAACATGATCACATGGCTGAAACTCAATTCTTGATGACCAAATTAACATTTTCTGAGGTGTGCCAGATGTTTAACATTTAATGTCAAAAGAACTAAAACTGGGTTTCTTGAGTGTTGAATGACACTTTGCAGCAAAAAGACATTTCATCATGTCTGCTGGCTGAAAGTCAAAATTGACTTGACTTTTAGTGGAGGTTTGGAAATTGTTTTTTTTTCTTTAAATAAAACTAGTTTGATTTAAATCAATATTTTGTATCAAAAGATTATTGTCTTCAATGAAGTCATAATTAGCCATGTAATTAACGTGGAAGAGAAAACAGCTTTTTGAATTGGGATCTTGAAGCTTCCTACTGGGGATCTGGGAGCTTATTTTTCAATGAAGAGTAGCTTGCTGAAATTCATTACCATGCTACCACTTTCCCAAGCACATTTGGTGAATACGTCTGGCATTTGAAAAGTCCAATTTGAATATTTGTTCAGCACAGTTATGTTTATGTAACATAAAAATCCAGGGGGGAAAAAGCGCAGTCATCCCTCACCTGTTCTTCTGAACCCAGCACCCTAGCTTGTCCTTGCAGGATGGAGGTAGTCCTTTAAGATCCCTCATTTCCTCCCAAACGAGGCTGGGAGCTCTCAGGGGCAGGCGGTAGATCTGCAAATCACAGCACAGAATACAGGAATTCTGAAAGATGACCACAACCAGCCGCAGGCTGACCCGCCTCAAGGCCTTATGTTTAAACATGATCCAATCATTTGAAAATAACAGAAGATGTTAAGAAATTTGCTTGATGTAACACACAAATTGTACCCTGTTTGTGTTTCCCCTGGCGTGATGACCTCCAAATAGGTAGAGGACTCCATCAACACACACCCCACAGCTGCCTGACATGGATGTGTGCAGGTTACCTCCAGCTATATGCTTTGTCCTGTGAAAATTCAGGTTGTTTTTGTTTTTAATTTGTCTACTTAGTGTGCAAATGACATACATATAGGGCTGATGACAATGGTATCAATATGCAACTTAAATGTAACAGCTATTACCATACTCCTGACTCCATGTTGTATGTCCAGATCTCATTTCTTGGCAGATACAAGTCAATGAATCCGTGGTTTTGAGCATTCTTACACAGAGGGGGAATAAGATGTAATTAAAATAAATATGCAGACTGTGGAAAAGTTTCATAAATATAATACAAAAAATATATTACCTTGTATCCACCCCATACATACATAATGTTTCTGTCAACCACTGATATATGACCACTGCGCTCTGCTGGGGTATCCAACTCAAACGATTCAGATGCTTCAGTGTCCAAGAGCTGTTCATCTTCCACCTCCTCATCATCATCATCATCTTCCTCGTCCATATCGTCATTTACCATCCAAGCAAACAGTCTGTCATCTTCATCTCTGTCTGAGTCATTGTCATCCTCTCCGGCTGGCAGATCTCCAATGTCTTCCTGCATCTCTGCCATTCTCTCTCGTCTCCTATCAGGGCTAGAAGCGAAAAAAGAGAAATCATCTAAGTTAGTGCTGATAGGATTATTTATCTAATGGATTAGTTTTTCCCAATAATCTAAAAATAGGCTAACACAGTAAACGGCCCACATTCAAAACACTGGATGTCAGGAAATGACAAGATATTTTTAAGCCATTTATACGAGAATAAGACGCAACAACATCGGCACGTTCTCTCTGTAAGGTATAGACTTTTTACTCATCTATACCTTCAACTTTTTTAGTCACGTTCACGTCACTTTGTTATCAAGAATTTAGCCAGTATCGGGGCAACGGACCAGATAGCGTTAGCTGGCAGCATGATTACTGTTGACCTACTTTGTTAGCTTACTAAATGAACGTTAGTTAAGCCTTTGTCCTAGGGAGAAGACTAACTGAAGGCCCAAGTTAACTCATTATATTTGGCTAAAATGCCCTAAACTGCGAGCACCTAACAGCTGTTCGTCAGTTAATTGTCGTTAGCTACAGAACGTTTGTGAACTTGAAAATGCAAAAACACTCCGAAGATTCGGCGTAAGAAAGGTTCTAAAATTATATTGGCCACGTTGGTGTCGACGCTAATCTACATGTAATCGCAGTTCTGTGTAAAATTGATTCGCACCTGTCGTTATCTTACCTTGTCAGATGTTGTTTTTTCCAGCAAATTTCAATACTGCAAAGCAGTACGACATTTATGTGAGGTCATCACAAGCATTCTGGGGGCACGACCAGAGGTTTTTGACTCCTTAAATCCGCCATCTTGATAAGGTCGGAATAAGGAATTAAACAGAGTACACCATCACCTCGGCACATACCTATTTTTAATTTGTAGTTGGTGGTTTTAAAGACCTTGCAGGTTGTCAGCTCTCGTATAAAACAAGCATACAGTAATTTACGGAGTCCTAAAAATATAACTTCAGACGACGCTGACAAGTGACTTTCAAAGTAAAAGTCTGTACTTGCTTAACCCTTCACTTTCATTAACAGTTTATATACAGCAAGTGTATTGCTTGCAAATATGAGGAATAAAAATCCCGATTTGACATTCTATTTCATTCAAAAACTCTATAGTCTGCCTTGCTTGTCTTCTAGGCAGATTGCTCAAACTAGGGTTGACTATTGTGCATACACAAAGATGTCAGGATGTTCAGTACAAAGAATAAAACCTTTATTATTCATGACAGAGCATACATAGAGATACATACAAAATAAAACACTACAGTGGTTTGATTACTAATCCATTTTAAGCATACACTATCATACATAGGCAATGTACAAAACAATGGAAGTGGATCCATTTCTAAATCTATGATGATCTTTAGAGTCCTTGCAGTTTGCTGTGAACACATAAGAACACAAATGATGAATATAGTATGAACATTAGTGATGGTTGAAACTACAGTTATCTGTAGTGAATGACGTGGAGAGAAAAGTGAAACCTCAAGAACATATCCCACCTGTCCTCAACAGTTCTGCTGGATGGGTAGTACACCTTAAATGTGAAGCCACTTCTTGGGAATGAACCCTGTAGAAATAAATTATTAACAAAATTATATTAGTGAGAAATACACGAGTCCACACCAAGACAAGACCATGATGTAACTTTCAAAGACCAGCTGGAAAAACATTGTTTTTCATTTTCTGTCAATGGATAGTTTTTAGAGCCCTTGTTTAGGTTAATTCTATTTCTTACCGGGTTGACACAGAGGCAGTCTGTGTTTGTGATGCTGAAGGGGTCGTATTTGTCTGCAAAGACGATGACATCAGGGACTGGGTAGAGACGCAGGGAGTAGTCGTATGCCCAAAACACAGGACTGACATACAGAGGCAGCGGAGTCAAGTGACCCTGGGATAGGATGGTCTTAACAAACTGGAGAGAGGAGGAGGAAAAGGACAAGATAATTTATTTACAAAAATAAAAGAGACCAGGCTGGGTAGAGCTTTCAGCTTTTCAACATCTTTGCAGCAACAACTCATTGCTGAGGGAGCTGTAAATACCGCATACAAAAGAAATAAAACCTCAGACAACACAACTAATAATTCTGTATGTCTGTTTGATGAGAGGACTTTCACTCAAGTATGAAGGTTTGTTCAGAGAAGCTGAAACTCACATGGTTTGGAATGTCAAGATTGTTATTAGGCAACCGGACGCAGTTCCTGCACATCTTGTTGACAAGGTCTTCCCTGATAATGACGATCTCCTGGCTGCAGTACTGGATCCTGACAGGAAAAAACATGGTATGTGACTTTTAGTTTCTAAGAATAGAAGTACTGCCAAAATGTCGTGAGTCCAGTCACACATTTCTAAAAGACTTACAAATCAACCTTGTGTACACCAAAACCCTGATCACTCTACATAACAAATATTTTGACATTAAATAAAAGCCTAATGTTTTACCTGCATGGGTTAGTAGTGAACACGGAAAATGGCACCCTCTGTCTGAACTCCTCTGTGATGTGATCTGACAGGGGAGGCCTAAGGGAAACATATTTATGCACATTGGTCCAAACCACTGAACAAAACTCACATAATGCTGTTAATAACCAGATGTCTCTGAAGCCCTACCTTGGCAGGATGCTGCCTGGACCAGGGTCTTCAGGGCCAGGAACAAACACAAAGCGACTACTGCAGATGTGGGATGAACATGTTTAAATCAAACACATTGAAACTTGAATAGTTAAGAATAGAGCAGAGAAGACTAGAGTAATAACTATCAGATCCTACCTGCTGTGAATGCTGGGGTATGCACATATTGCATCAGCAAGAGTCTTCAGTGACTCTAAAAAGAGAAAAATGAATTAGATTCTGAAATACTGTCATATATACACACACACACATATATACATACATACATACATACATA
>LKNJ01001873.1:0-77119 GCA_002120245.1 Maccullochella peelii | reverse complement strand
CTGCCTAGTATAGTAACATAATCAATGTTCTTCACTTCACCTGTCAGTGGTCATAATGTTATGGCTGATCGGTGTATGACACAAAACTATGGAGGTTGTTCACTACCAAACTGATTATACATACACATTGACACTGGACCATACTGGGGGTACCGGCATGTTTCAAGAACAAACATGTTTACAGAATAGCCGTACCTTCTTTGACATGAGGGTGACAACCACATTGGCCTTACCTGTGTATCTGGTCTTGTCTGCTGGAGCGAACAGGAGCCAAACCGTCAATCTCATCAAAGAAAATAATGGATGGCCTCATCAGGTAAGCCTGATCAAAAGCATACACAACACCAAAACCAAAACATTATGCATAGTGAAAAAATATATTAACGCTGGTTGGGTTCAGTTTACTTAAATATAAGATGTTTCTCAAAAAAATGAAAAGCAATATTAAGTTATAATAGCTAGCACACAAGAAATACAGGAATTGAAAATATTCTACCAGCAGCAAATGACTACATTGTGAAGTCAATTCAGGTCAACTGACTGGACTTATGGTTACAAGCATATTGTCCAAAACTTCACCAGTGTGCTGCCTAGGTCTCTCACCTGGTCAAAGAGCAGGCGTAGCTGGCGTTCAGATTCACCGACCCACTTGCTGAGGCAGTCGGCTCCTTTCCTCATGAAGAAGGAAACCTTCCTGTCTCCGTGACTACACTCATTGGCAAGCGCCCGTGCTACCAGGGTCTTTCCTGTCCCTGGAGGGCCATAGAACAAACACCCTCTAAGAAGGAAGGGAGAAGAAATGGAAACTGTGTTTATTTGATAATGGCAATGTAAAAAGCCACTTTTTAAAACATATGCATATCTCCATTTTCTTGTACCAAAACAAACCAGAAAATGTCATCATTAAAGTCAACAGCATATTGGTGATCAGATTTTAATATAGTCTGTTTTTCCATCAAACTTGTCAGAAAATGCTACAAAATTCAAAACATGTTAGTTCTTCTCACCTAGGAGGCTGAATCTTAAACCTCTCAAAGATCTCAGGGTAAAGCAGTGGGAACACTACCATCTCCTTCAGTGACTGAATGTGATTACTGAGGCCACCCACACTGTCAAATCTCACCTGGGGACAAAACACTCATTTTTAACATTCACTTATGAAAACTGAATGTCTGAATGGCTACAAAATTAATTGTTATGTATAATTGAATATCAACATTCAATTACTTTAATTACTTTTTAGCTGTGGCTCATTAAAGCTTCAACACTCCTGAGTTTTAAGACTAAAATTGTGTTGCTTGACAGCTTTTTGGGATATTTATTAGCGTTTCCACTCACTGAGTTATCAAGGTTCATGGGATCCACATCAGCCAAGCTGGCACCCACTTTCACCCGATCACGCAGCGCCCCACTAGCCAGGTCTTCTGAAGTTAAGTTCATGGGCAAACATCTGTGAAAAAATAGGACTGACATAAGTGATTACATCCGAGGAGTACTTAGTTACACACAAGTATAGCACAATGGCCATTGCTACAGCCCTTGTACTAATGTTAAAGGTTTAACTAAAATTATTTTACAGCTCCTTTATTTAAAAAAAAAACTATAACAGAAAATTGCTTCAATCAAAGCAAACGTAAAACAGAGGAAGATAAAAGGTAGAAGAATGAAAGCAGCAGCCATCACCTGTTCCTGGCCCGGGTCATGCTCTTGCTTTTTCGCCGCTCAAACCGCTCTTCATCAGAAGACGAGGTGGTGTCACTGCTGTGAATGGCATGTTTCTTCACTCTGGAGAAGTGTGACAATCTAGAGTCAGCGTCACACCATTACACAGTCACATTTCCTTAATCAGCAGAAACCAATGAAAGTGTAAAAACTTTTTATAGCTCTGAGTTCATTAGTCATGGGAAAAAGCTGCTTGAGAGTCACACATTGGGACGCATTTAGCATCAGATTGGACTGGGATTTTTCACAGAATTTCTACCAACCTTATATGGCTTCTTCTTGCGGGGGATCTGTGGGTGTCAAAAAGTGAGGGGTTGCTCTGCTTTCTGTTCACAGGCTCTGAGAAAGCAAATACAAAAGTTGTCACACGCCAAGCCCCTAAAAGTAGTTTCTAATGTGATTAAACTGAGAGATCTATTATGTATATACACAGGTTTGTTTCAAAAAAAGATAATAGATTACCAATAGGTGGTGCCTCATATCTCTGCACCGTCTTTCGCTGCCTTAGGTTGTACGGCCTGTCATTTTCCTCTCCTGCCTCTTCTACTTCATCCCCTTCATCGTCTTCATCGTCATCCTCTGCATCCTCCTCCTCTTCCTCGCCGTGAGAATCTGAAAGTGCGATTTTCAAACTTCAGATAAGAATACTACCAAATTTGAGCTTTTAAAAAGATTCACCCAGAGTACACTAAGCAATACACTCAAGACTTCTTACGTTTTGACAAATTCAGTTAAAGCTTAGGTGGTTCATTAAGTTTTCATGATCTCTCTCTCTCGCTCTCTCTCGCTCTCTCCTGAGAGTAAGTAAGTAGAACATTAGGGAACATCAGGAAACTGACCTTCCGTCCCTTCCTCCTCTTCCTCCTCCTGCTCAGTTTTGCTCATAACTTTGTGGTGTGTAGGCATGCTGAAAGTGCTCCTGCGCATGGATTTCCTGCGCTTCACCCGGGAATACATGTCCATGTTTTCCTGGAAAAACAGGGCTTTTACGCTATCACTAATATTCACATTAGATCATCACGCAGTGGTACTGCACTTTTCTAGCTCTCTGGGTTGTGTGTTAGAGCAGGGCCACGCTCACCTCCTCAGTGTCTCCAGTCCACATGCGAAGTCGCTCCACCTCACGGTTCTGCCTGATGCTGCTGATGTTGTCCATCTCCTGAAGGACAGCCTCAGCAGTGCTGCACACACACACAGAACACAGAATATGACTAAATGAAAACACCTTTGCAGAAGCGTAACATGGGTAAACAAGTCTTGTATCACAGAGGTATATGACCTACAGTGTCTACAGTGCAGTTTTGGACAGTGACATTTTTCTCATGTTGCCTCTTTACTCCAAAGCATGGGATCTGAAGAGAAAGAATGACTATGGTGGTGAAGTGCTGACATTCATCTCTAATTTCAGGGTGTTCACATTAGAGTGCAGCTCGAGCCACATATTTATATCCGTAACCAACAGACAAGCATGACATGAGCAAACCCAAACAGCATTTCTAAATTTTTGTCCGAACCATCCCAACAGACTCAGGTCGGGTATCCACCCTCTAGTTCACATCCATGTTAAGTGAACAGGAGGGCAGGACTTGTAGCCCTGACTTGAATGCTGCACTGTTCAGAAATAGGGGAGGGTGGGTATAAAACTGATATACCAATGTCAAATACTTAAAGTACAGATTGTGAAAAATGTATGCTCCAACCAATTCAGTCATCTTCACTTCAAATTTCTCTTCTGTTAGAAGCAATATTGCAAAGAAAGGTGTCAGTAGTGTGACTGCTAGCTACCTGTTGACCAGCTGGTCAAACAGCAGGCTCTGATTGAGGTGTTCAAACTGGCTCTTCTTCACCCGGCAACTCCTCTTCAACTCCACATGGCCATTCATGTGAGAGTGATCTCCCCCTCCACTCTCCTCATTCCGGTGATTCATATGGGCTGTGGCAGCAACAAAAATTTTATTAGCTTCCAATTCTATAATTGTATGCCTCCAAAGTGCACATGTTCAATGTATGGCTTAAAAAAAGGGGACGAATTGAAAATAATTGCATTACCATGCCCATTTTGCATTATGCGAGAGGACAACCTAGAAATAAAACAACAAAGTGAAAATGTGTATGGACATCTGCACAGAAGACACACATAATACTGTTTGAGAGCTCATTAAGTTTTTTTTGTTTTTTTTACTGTTCTGATTACAATACATGACATGAGAACAATGAGATCTGACTCAACAGTCAGTGACAGCAGAAAGCCGTCTAGACTGACTTATTTAAACATTTTCTTTGTACAGAAATACTAACTAATAATGACTTTAATACGGTTTCTTAGGAAAACATTCTACATTGTCTTCTGCCAAAGACAATGTACTAGTTTATCATTGTGCACTGGTTCTATCATTCAGAAATACTCATAGTAAGTAAAACAAAGGCCAGCAGCTGACCTGGTGCGGTAGGTGGGAATGCCCCAGCTGACCCTCTGGCCCTTAGTCTGAGGGGACGGGGAGGTATCACTGGAGCTGGGCTCTGAGGCGATCTGCCGCCGCGTGCGCTTGGGAGGGGGAGACAACCGCGGACTGCTGGGACTGCTCACATCACTACTGGGCTCCTTCTGTTGAACAAACAAACATCATACCAATTTAAGATGAAGGCCAGAGTGCGAGAATGACAAACAATCAGAACAAGTAAGCAAAAGAAAAAGGAGGATGCCTAATCCCATGACAGCCTTTCACAAACATCTGCATTAAAAATTCACTCCGTCAGTCATTGCATAAAGCCGGAATATTAAGCAAATAACAAGCAAGCATGACCAAGCTGCTCGAGTACAAATCAAATCCACGACAACATAAAAGACTTCAAGGACAAAAGAAAGCAAAAACTCCAAATGGCAAAACCAGATAGAATGTTATGAGACAAGACACCTTGTACCCAACTCCTCAACCCACTGAGTCACAACAGAGCAACAACCAGGCATATGCCCTTGATGCACACGCCCTTCACAGCTTAACTTCCCTGCTGATATGAGAGTGTATCTCACTGTTGTCATAGGCAACTGTCTGCAATGACTGCAGAGGGGTTTGTCTGACTGGATAGATAGATGCAGACAGACTGAAAAGTGCAAGATGTTCTATCAGGGAACAAATGCACAGTGGCTAGATGGGTGCAGCTTGAAATCATTTCTCATTCAATTAATTTTCCACTTGTCACAAAACGATGGTCAGTTTTAGCAACAGGTTTTTGACAACAAGTTCTACACACGGCAAACTGGGCTAAATGGTTGGGAGTTTAGTCTTAAAAAAAAAAAAACAATCTGAATTCTTGGAAATTACGTTGTCAAAAATGTAAGGTTTTTCCACTCTGAAACCTTTTAATCACAGATCGCATTAGCATGTGTCTGTTAGCCTGTCATCAGTCATCAGTTAGCCTGGCTTGCAATCCACACGATTGGACATAAGCCAGAAACGACATGAATTTCTTGAACCACAATTCAACAAAGTATAAACCCTCGCCAAACAGCCCATTAAAACTCAAGAATGTGTTAATGACCATCAATAAATTATCCGATAGGTGGATTTTATTGTTTGTCTGTGTTAAGTGCTATAATAATCGTAAATAATGCGGGAACACAGAACCTTTTGCCTTGCATAATCTCAATGTTTACATTTTGAGACAAAGACTGTCAGACAGCTTGTAGACGATAAGAGTACAAACTGAAGCTATTACTTTAGTGTGCATTTCGAATAAGTAGGAAGATATCATTCGGTATAACGTTATAGCATTGCGTTTACAACACTTAATGTAAAAACATGCTATATATGGGTCTTTGGGGCATTAACACCAGAAAGTTCATCAAGTTCAGACTTGCTAAATATGGGACTTGAGCCAGCCAACTGTTTTGAACCTGGGACTCCCTTCCCCCACTGTAAGCTAGCTGTGGGGCTAGCGATAACCTACAAACGCTAGCGTAACTAAAGCTTTATCTCTTCACATTTGAGAAAAGAATTACGCTAATACTCCCAGGATGGCGACATGAAGTAATGCTAATAGCCTCATATCAGAATCCCAGTTGTCTTTATTTGGAAGGCTAATTTGTGGAGATAATGGTGAAACAAGTCAGCCGGGTAAAAATTGCCAAACACAAAGGGAACTCAACTTAGGGCTAGCCAAGAGTTAACAACGCTAGCTTTGACAACTGAGCAATAATTTGACAGCTGAACAAGACATTCAGTGCGAACGACACGCGTATGAATCCCTGCATTCAAGTGTTTTATTGTGTATCTGCGTGACTGAGCGGGTGTCAAGTTTAATACTACTCGTACTTTGCAGTGAATAATGCATTATGTGGAACACCTTGAGGCCACGGCTACGGCTACAGCTACAGCTAACCTAGCCAACTAGCAGAGCCAGCTAGCTCGCCGGCAAAGAAAAGAAACCGGCTTACATGTTCCTCAGAGTTTCGCTCGTTTCTCGACGACGACCTAGTCCTCGAGGAGATGAAGGGACCGCTCCCCGGCCGTGAGCTTTTCCTTGTGTTCACCATTATTTTTCCTTTTGTCTACCCTTACTGAATCTCCTTGGCCGGCTCCAAACACTGCCTCAGTGAGCGCAGCATCGAGGTGCCATTTCTCTCTCTCTCTCTCTCTCTCCCTCTCCCTCTCCCTGCCTATCTCTCTCCCTCTCGCAAGTGTATGTGGGTCTGTTTGGCAGGTGCATTCATTTTTGCTGACTGGACTACTACCACAAAGAATTAGTGGCCTAGTTATCATATAGATACTATACAAATATCACAAAGACCATAATAATCAATAGAAATAATGGTGTTATGTTGTTGCTATGGGTTATAACGTGCAATTGTTATTATACAGTAGGAATATTTACAGTGAATACTGGGAATACAGAATCCCATTAAAGTCACTCCACTAAGTACTACTGAAGCACAATAAGTTCCTAAAGGAATATAAAAGGAATAAAGTTAAGAAACAATCTTTGTTAACTTGAGTACACAGTGTACCCTTCAGAGGGATAACTTGTTCTAGTGACTTTTTTATTTAGCAGTTTTTATTTTCTTGTTTTGGTGAAGAGGAATATAAACTATCAAAGTTAAGGGGGCTGACACGCTGGTTTGAAGGTGACAGAAAAATAGATGGAAGTGGGCAGCCTCGAATTTATTGGAAAAAAAGTTCACTTCTTCGCAGAGTGTTTTCCAAATTGACCATTACATAGGCTATTACAATTCACTCTCCTTCCTACAAAATGTGTGAAAGTTAACATATAAAGGTACATGATCAAAACTATGGAGACGTGTAAAAACTGGACTGTAGTCGTTAGCTCCAGAACTATGGAAATAATAATAAAAGTAATTTTGATTATTACCTCAAAAAGTTATTTTGCTGGCTAACTCAGATACAGACTGAATATAATAAGATATGACTATCAAACCTTGTCATTCTTTACTATAACCTTAATGCATGTAGTCTAAGTTGTTGAAATAATGATAAACATTCTCTACTCTTGCTGTTTTCAGAATTGCTCCTTTTCTTGCACTTTGTACCATTTGTTTCCCACATCTGATAAATATGATATAATAAATACATGAAATATCATAATATCTGTCAGGCAGAATTCACACTGACATGTTAAACCTACAAAGGCCCAATATGATTTTGTTATTCTGTCTCTACTGCAGGTATTTGAAACCTTTGATCATACTATGTGTATGATCAAAGGTCTGAAATACCTATGAAGTAAAATTGACATTAAACAAAACTGCAGTTTACCAAGAACTTCATGGGGTTCCTTTCCAGAACCCCTGTGGGATCTCCTGATCCCAGTTTGGAGACCACTGCTGAAACCCAAACCTGTGTGTGTGGTTGAGTGAGTTTGTGTGTGTGTTGCCTATTCTATTTCTGGCTTGACTAAAGATTCAACTGTGCTAGCCATCTGTTTCATGCTTTTCCTTCAAGTTACATTTTTAAAAAAGCATAATCAAAACCTTTTTTATTTTATTATTATTATATATATTTATTATATTTTGTTGGAGGTGCTGAATGCATTATCTGTGATCCAAATGTAAGAAAAAGATGGGTCCCTGGCACCAAAAATGAAAACACAAGAGTGAAAACTTTTATCATTCTCAAATGTAATGTAACTAGAATCAGGCAACACCAAACTCTGTTGTTTTTTGATGCTGTAAAAAGTTTATTAGTAGAATTTTCTTTTAATTGCACCTATGTTTAGAATTCTGATCTGTTGAGAAAAACACAAAATTAATCTATAACTAAAAGTTTTCAAGTATGTATGTGAAAATACCTCAAATTAATGGTCAAATAAAGGATTTATTGAGCCGTTCAGTGGACATGACAAATAGAGACATATTATTCACTTGTGTACATCCGACAGTAAAGAGGCTGTGCTCTTAATATGACTCTAGGTTTTCAGTTACATAGTGAATTATAGGTCCTGAAAGTGACTCAGTCACATATTCGTTTAATTATTAATTCAAGTCAATTCAAGTATTAATGAATTGACTCATAGTGTACAGTATACTGTATTCATTCACTTGTGGCCAGATTATCTGCTCCTAGTGGCCAATAGGGGGCATGACAATGTCTAGTCTGCAGTGTCCCTCACTGGATCCTTCACCACCTGAAAACATGTCTTAGTAAATAGTGTAATCTACATAGGATTGTTACAGTAATATACCACAGAGGATGATAATATTCCAGATGTGATCATTATAATTTCACTGTACCACAGATACCATATTTTTCAATAAGAAGATTACAGGAAATGTATATTAAAGCTATTGAACAGTCATTTCTGAACATTTGTATGACACTTTATGGATTATCTCCCAGTAGAGAGTGTTCAGTTATTGTCAATGGAGCTTTCTTTCTTGGCCTGGAAACCTTCAGAACAGAATACTGGTATTGGACACACTCATTTGGACTAAGGCTAGGTCAAAGGTGACACGGCCAATGGCTGTTCTATGTAGCTTCCTTTGTGTGTATGTAGGCTATGTTTCTTATTGTTTGCTTATGGTGCTGCAGTGCTTGTTTCATTCAAAACTGTTTGGGGGGATAGGAAATGTATATTTAACTGCAATGCAATTAGGCACTATTATTATATTACATTATATTATATTATATTATAATAGCCTAATTATTGTCATTACATGAGTATGTGAATGCAGTGGCATTACTATTGTAGTAAAAGGCAATGTCAACCAGGACATCACAGCTGGAGAGGACAGACGGACAGACAGATGTGTGTATCAGGTGTGTTTCCCATGCCATTTAATACTGTATCATCAGTTTCAGCTGGATGAGGATGTGCTGAGCTCAGCTGTACATTTCGTTACGACAAGAGGAGTCGATTTACGGCACCGTTACGTCACACATATTGCCCATCACAAGAGACGCTGGCCGGAATTTATGGCTGCTGATGTGTAGCCCGGGATTCACCGACAAAACACGGACTGGTAAATCAGTATTTGACTTAACCTTAATACGCGCATGCAAATAAGCATCTACTATGTGTATATGTGTAGCTTATATAATCAATGTTATTATACACAGGTCGTACGTCGTCGGCTCTATGCGCGTATATGGCTTTCTAACGCCCACTTATATAATGAACTATAACGCTACAGGCAGCTTGGTTATTTATCGATAAGGTCATAGAGCTTTATAAAAATGACTTGATCATTTTTGGCGGCATTTTTAGCAGTTTAACACACTCACAATGTACAGGTGAATGTCAGTGAATACATAATAATTACACAAAATAATACACATAATAAACCGTTGAGCTAGTAAAGGTCACCTCAAAATAGACTGTACCAAACTTACCTTTAAAGGTGATAGGCCCTATGACGTTTGCTTTGTCCTCTTGTTTGTCATTTTCTTAGATGGAAAACACAGGACGTCATGAAAGAGATTGACACTGTGGGGGGTGAGAAAAATGAAAATTGGTAAGCCACAACAAATTGTTTGTGAATTATTTTCCCTTAAAAGCTCTTATATTTAAACGGAGCAATTGGATGTAAGAGCTCCCATAACTCATGTGGTCCTGTTGTAATTGTGACTCTACATTTTTCTTTTAAAGAAACAATAGCAATACAAGTCAATCACTGGCTTTTATGTTGGTTAGTATAATGTGTGAAGCATCTGGATGAGAAATCAATTTGGTTGGACAGTAATGTGTCAAGGTGAGCACTTTGTTTTCTTCAGGTACATTTTCTGGTTCACAAACCCACAAGCTTAACGTAATCATATGGGTGAGAACTCAATACTGCAATGTTTCTGTACAATAAAGCCTGTGACTGCAGGCTGAATTCATTAAGACATATAATGACTGAATTGCACACTTGTCCATTTCTTAATGGGTTGTCAGTGAACAAAATGAAGAGGAGGCTCCAATGAGGCGTAGTTTCTCGGTAGAAGACCTCCTTGATGAGGTGGAGAAGATCTGTTACGATGCCTCGGGGACATCAAAGGTCAGAAATGAATTCACACCACTAAATCTTCAAGGCCTCTGCAAATGTGCCTGTTGCAGCTGACACAGGAAAACTTCCTCATGTCCACAGACAACTTTTGATGTCTCTTGATGTCAGTCATCTTTTGAGATTGTTGACAGTTTTACATGTCTATGTTATTGACTTTGCAAATACATTTGTAGGCTTATAACCTAATGTATGAATAATTTGGTAACATACCCACGTATTGTAATATATTAAGCATATGCAGACAATATGTATGTAATAAATAAAGAAAATGTTTTTCTGTAGCAGCAATACATTTAGGCTGACATTTAAAAATTCAGGTGGCAAGTAAGGGCTCATTTTTGTGACCTTCATTGCAGGTGGAGATGGTGGTGAGGCTATGGAAGGATGGCTTCACTGTAAACGATGAGGAGTTTCGCAGCTACGCCATACCAGAGAATCAAAACTTCCTCGATGCCATCAAAAGGGGGTGAGTGAAATTGGCCAAGCTGGAATTTTACAGATGCTACATGTGTATTGAGTAAGATTTTACAACCTTAACTCAAAAATATGGGCCATAATAACTTAAGCTCTGATGGGGTTGCTGGTAAATATCAGTGACCCAACAATTACTTCAACAAGTGCTGAGATTTCTGGCTTTTAATAGCTCACCTTTGGGCCTGAAACTGCCTAATATGTTCCTCTCACATTGTCAAGCAGTTAGATGGAGGATGGAAGATGGAGGACAGTGTTTGTGCGATGGCCAGATATTGCAACACATTTTATTCTCCAGCCGATCAAAAGCAAATGACAAAGCAGTTATGTTATTTTTTATTGTGTTATTATCCCTCATCACTACGCCACTACAATGTTTCTGTTGGCTCTGGGTTATATTGAGAAAATGTGTGTCCATGACAAACCACTGTAACCTTTGTCAGTGACTTATTGATACTACTTCTGATGTTAATAAAAAAAAATGAAATAACAACCCTTTAATTATAGTATAAATGAATGTGAGTTCAAAAGTAGTTTGACTCATATGAGTCATGTGAGACTGCTGTCACAGGTTTAGGGCTGCAACTAACGATTGTTTTCATTATTGATTTATCTGCTGATTAGTCTATAAAAATCAGTAAACAGTGAAAAATGCCCTTCACAATATCCAAGGCGATGTCACGAAACGTCTCGTTTGGCCTGAGCAATACTCCAAAACCCCCCAAATATTCAATTAACTATAATGCAAGACAAAGAAACGTAGCAAGGTATCACATTTGAGAAGCTGAAACCAGCAAGTGTTTGACATTTATGCGTGAAAAGTGGCTTAAATGATTAATCGATTATCAAAATAGTTGTATAGTAGCAATAGTAGTAGTTGCTGTATTTTGATCGACTAATTGATTCATTGACTAGACGTTGCAGCTCTACGCAGGTTAATACTTCATTGATACCTTTCAAAGAGACAGCAGTGTAGTTCCACAGACTACAAAGCTACAGAATTACGGTGGACTACATGACATAAATATCAAATAAAGTTGACTTTCTTTCTCTTCTCTTTCTCTTGTTCTTAGAATTGTGTTGTTTGAATGTCAGTAACATAAAATTAAATTCCTGTTCTCAACTGTTTGCCAAAGCAAGTGTCCGAGCTGAAATCAACCCGTGTAGGAGAATGGTCGCAAAGCCAAGTCAGATGATGCACGTTGACTCATTGAGACTGACCACAGACACGGGTCACTGTGTTCGTCTAACAGAAATAAAGATTTCTCTAGGTTAGGTTTTGCTGGTGGATGACCAATTTTCTGATTTCTGTTAAGCTCAAAATGGTGATTCACTTGTTCTTTTTAAGAAATAGGAAAGAGCTGGGCCCTATATTCAACTCAAATGGAACATGATGTCGGTTCGATCTTACAGTCGAACCCCATCAGTCCCTTAATTGAAATTAGCTATAAAGATGTCCCTCCTACAGACCACAACCAGGCAACACAAGATAGATAAAGCATAATGTTCGTTAGTGCTCATTTGTCATATTGATTGATCTGACTAGACTCCAAGCATGGTCTTTCATTTGTCTCAGAGAGCTTCCGGCAGAGTGGGAGAGCAGAGCAGAAGAGGAGGAGCTGGAGATCAGTGTGGAGGATCTGACGGAGGAAAATTACGTTCCAAGGAAAAAGGCCTTTCACCCCTTCAGTGGCCGAGGATACCGACTTGGCAGGTAAGAGATTGTTGTAAAAGGTTACATTTTAGAGTATGTTGATACATGATTTTACCTTTTTTTTTTAAAAATGACTTTGCATATAGATATCTAATAATTGTCATAAATAATCGATAATGTACCTGTTGAGTTCCATGGTACTATACTACTTTATACCACTAGGTGTCCCTCTAAATCCAGGTATCAAAGCAACTCACAAGCAAATCTGACCAAGCAGACAGTCTCCCTGATGAACCTCAACATTTTCAAAACATCACTGTATGAATACCAAATTGTCCAGACAGTCCAAAAGATATTCTGTTTGAGATTTTGTCTGCCTACGCCTCGCAGGAATCAATTAGAATAAAAAATACTCAATGCATGTACGGTATGTACTTTTAACTGGTTCTTAATCTGTTATTTATTCCTGTCCATTCCCAGTGTTGCACCCAGAGTAGTGGCCAGGTCACCATCTGTGCACGAGGATGGAGAATCTCTTCCTATCCCCATGGTAACACTAGACCACGCCCTTCCTGTTACCTCCCTGCAGATCTGGTTGGCCGACGGCAGGAGATTGGTGCAGAGGTTTAACCTATCGCATCGGTGTGTATCGCAATGTCGAGGCCAGAACACATCTCTCCACATCTGAGCTTGACCTCATCGAATAATATCTACATATTAGAGACAGACTCATATTCTGTGTAAGGAATATCTGTCTGTAAATCCCCTAATCTCAAACATCGCAGGAAAGAAATAGTTCAAGGGATGACAAAAGATTTTTGTTTGCACTAGTTTGGGAGGTGGTGGTGGTGGTGGTGGTGGGGTGTTTGAGGATTACGTAATGCTTTGTTCTCGTCTGCTGGAGATGAAGGCATGGTGCGTATTATATCCCCCTGCCACAGAGCATGGGGCTGCAGAAAACATAATCTGAGATGTAGGAACGGAGTGGATCTATAAAATCCCCAGAGAGGGATTGCGTAACTCGTATGCAGCATTTATATAACAGGGTTAGTAGCTAAAGGATAGAGAGGACTGAACCCCTCCAACCTTCAGCTACTGTGTGAGGAGTAGGGCAGCCATAGGATCGCCTGTATATGCGGGGTGGTGATTAATAATAGATTATGTTGATAGTATAGTGCTCCAGAGAGAAATCATGTGTCACAAGAGAGAGTAGAGTGTTTGGCCGCTAATGCTACTGAAAAGGAACAGACATGAGGAACAGTTCTGACTCTGCCTCTCTTTACTATGTTTTTTTTTTTTTTAAACCTTCTGTCCTGATCTTTCTTTAATTCTTTTCTAGGATCACTGATGTTCAAGATTTCGTGGCACGCTCCCAGAGGAGCTGCCCACCTTTCATCCTGACGACATCGCTTCCTTTCCGGGAGCTCAACGACAAAGAATTAAGTCTAGAAGAAGCGGATTTGGCCAACGCTGTCATTGTCCAGAGGCCCCTGAACACACAGGCTCCGTTTGGACACTCCTGACTAAAAGGGCCCCCGTAATTCACACGACACGACTTGTTTCCCTTCACTGACACCTCTCCATCACCCTGACTGCAGTCTCAAGGACTCCTATAACTTATAATCTTTCTTTATTCAGCACTTTGTGCTGCATTTGATGATTGTTATGTCCCTCTACAGTATATTAATCTCTGTGTGGGATTATCTACAGTCTAATGGAGATATTGACATCTCCACCGTCACAGGTGATGCTGAGGCGCCGTTGTCAATGCTTACCTTGTCGTCTCCCTCTGGAGGACAGTGTTTACCTGCCAGCAGATCTCCCTAAACCCCCAAACTCCAGAAAAAAAAACTGTCAAGGCAAACCATATCAGTCGCCCGTGCAGATGGTCAACCATGTGTGTCCATCTGTTGGTCTACCACATGTAAGCCTCCCTCACACACACACACACACACACACACACACACACACACACACAGTACCACCACCAGCACCACCAACCAACTCTCTAAAGTCTTCCCAAACTGTGATCACCAGTTTTTCTGCACTATTAACAGTAAAAAATAAGGGTTTGTATCTCTAAGTTTACAATTATATTTAAGGATTATATTTTTTAACAGTATTTATGTTGGCCTGACTTCAGATGTGTTTTAGATAATTGTTTTATGAAACATTTGCCTTTGTTTTGGGTGTGGTGGGGGTTAATTCAGAATGTAAAATGTATTGTTTTATTTGACTGCATCTTTTCAAGACATACCATAAATCGAGGCACAATAAAAATCCTCAAAGTTCTCTGTATCGTTTTGATTTCTTTTTGGACGTAAAAACAAAATCAATTGAAGTGGTGTATTTTTGGAGCTGACACTTTATTAATACCATATTAATACTGCCCAGGTGTGAAGACTGCTGACCGAAATATCTGATAATTACGGCATCCATCAGCTTCAAGCAAGTATGATTATCATGGTGATTATAGCATGACACCAAGCAGCACCATGTTCATGTTATAATGCAACATCTGTGCTGTCATTACAGATTTAATGAAGATTGAGATTAACGAGGCAGGGAGGGGCTACTGATGACTTCACAGTGACACTAAGATATAGTATGGAAAGCATGTATCTAATGGTATGAAGTGTAACTACAGTGATCATTGTGTGTAATAGTGATCACTGGGATTTAGAAATCAGTGGCTTCGCAACAAAACGGCTCAAAAAGGCAAAAGAAGTTGCAAAACATCTCGTTCCGATGGGTTTAAGTAAAGGGTGTTTTTTCCCCTTAAATGAGGCATCTTGTGCTTCTCGGCATGTGTAAGGACACGCATGTGCTTTCACATGAGTGTGTGCCCATTTCTCCATCTCCAGGCGTTCTGCCTGGCCTCGGGAAGAAGGCGAAGGCCATTATCCATCTTCAATATTTAAAGCAATGGGAGGGAGGAGTGTGTAGAAAATGAGAGGGTATGTATTTGCTCAGAAGAAGAAGAAGAGATGGCAGGCCTTGGGGTGGTCAAGGTCAGGGGAAGAAACGCAGCAGCAGAAATGTCTTGAATATCACATTCCCCTCTGAAGAATCACCATTCCATGAGACCAAGTTTCACATTTTAGGATTTTGACTTGAATGTGCAGGCTGTATGCATCACTTGGTTGGCAGCCAGAGGGGGGTCTGGCTAAGGAGTAAAAGAGAGCACATTTCCTTTGTGCTACATATTTAATAAGGCTAAGCATGCAGGGAATTACTTTCCCTTTAACTCCTACATATCCTTTCAGAATGACCCCAGCCTTTCATTTTGCACATTCCTCTTCACGTATTATCGGAAACATACCCCTTCTAATGCAGGTCATATGCCTGACTTTTCTGCAGTGGTGCCTTATTCATTGTCAATAACGCGGTTTTGGTAGAGGGGTTTGCATGCTTGGAATTCAGGTCTGGGGTCTCCACGACATGTTTGTTGTCACGCTCTGAGGAGAGGCTTACTGTGGAGAGTAAGCATCTTGCACTAAAGGAACTGCATATGAAAGTACTCTGTGGGAAATATATCATAAGTCAAATACTGAAAAAGTGGCCATAATACTATAAAAAGAGCATCACAAGTATGTGTAGAACTCACTCACTGGAGTACCCCTTTAAGTAGTTATTTAAAAGTAGGCTTCCATTTAGCACAGCAAACTATTTTGTGGGATTGAAGTGTACACCATAATGATGATGGTAATTATATGATGATGAAGTTGATGTAGCTATATATGGGAAATATGCCTATGCTGGAGCGCGTCCTTGTTGGGTTCTTTTCTCGCACACACACACCTTTCCGGCTCTTTGTTCCAAAGAAGCACACAGTGAAATGAAACCAAACTGCATTTTAGACATTCCACCTGTACCACACCACTTGGTGAGAAGTTGCATTCACATGCGATTAAAAATAGCGCTGCTTTGTCACTATCTCACTAAAGAACACCCTATACGCCTCTATGAAATATTATAGGAACAACAGTGTTTTTTGTTGCATGATCTCATTGCAGAGCGTTCCCATCCAAAACACACATTGCTGGTCTCAAACCATCCCGCCATAATCTCGTCACAGATGCACACAAGCACAAATGCATAGCCCAGTACGTACAAGCACTTCATGTCATACGCCGTCACGGCCGCTGCAGGGCGCAGCTCCGTCACTGCACACTGAAAACAAATGAGAGTGGAGACGCGCAGACCATCTCCATCCTCCGCAGTCTCCTTCTCATCCTGCCCGTCTGACTGACCGCCAGATCACCGCACTAACCAAACTAATAACTAACTAACTAACCGACTGCATCACTGACAGCCCCGGCTGCTTTTCCATCAACACGGGGTAAGATGCTAGTTGTGTTTTCTCCTTTCTTTTATTTATATATATATATACACATATATATATATATATATAGCCTATATATTTATATATATATGTGTGTGTATATATATATGTATATATGTATATATGTATATATATATGCCTCAGTGTTCTTATCAGGTGTGCAGAGCGCTTGTTTATGGATGCACTTGCAGTAATAGTAGGATGAGGGCAGGCAGCGCACTCCTGCACGGGACATCGTCGCGTTGCGCGCCCGTTTGCCCTTTCTGATTCATAGCTAGCTGTGCAAGTTGTCAAATACAGCAGATGATGGTAACCTGAATGACATTTTACTTTTAGTAGGCTATGTATTTGAAAAGGTTGCTTAAGGTAGAGAGAGCGAGAGAGAGAGTGTGTGTGTGTGTGTGTGTGTGTGATTTCTTGTTGCATCTGCATTCATCTCTGCTCTTGTGCATTGTCCTATTTATGTGTGTTTATGTGCCTGCATTCTTGTGCCTGTATGTTGCATTACATGCTTGCCATTGAGTGTGTGTGTGTGTGTGTGTGTGTGTGTGTGTGTGTGTGTGCAGCCTATACATGTGTATTTTTTTGCATATGTGTGTGTGGCACTGACTGTCTGACTTTGCCCTTCCCTTCCTGGCCTCATTCCAGAGCACAACAGCATGTGAATGGCGGCAGAAAGCGGCAGAGTTGTCACAGAGGAGCAGGAGGAGCTCCCAGCCTCTGGAGCTGTCACTCACGCTCACCACACACACACCCGGAGTCAGAGCCACATCCAGTTTCACCCTCTGACACACACCGCTCAGTGGCAGGCTCCTCGCACTCTTGCTCACACTAGGAGTCACAGTCACACTCACTTCAACACTCTGTCACACACACAGTCGCAGAAGTTCGGCTGTCGCCTCACACACAGTCTCTCAGCCATGACCAAGGGAGAGAGGGGAGCGCAGGGCACTGCAGGGAAGCTCATCAAGCCCACTGAACCACTGTTCCCTAAAACTCCTCAGCAGGTAAGAGCACCTGTTTTTGGTGCTTCTTTTGTGTTGTTCTACAAGTTGTTATCAAGTGTAATGGCAGTATTTTCAATCACACAGTTGTAACCTTTGTTGGGACCCTTGCTGTATAGTAAGGCACTAAATCTGAGTGATATTTTCAACCTCATCTGGTGTCTTTGCGGCTTAGTTTGGCTCTGAGTGACTTCACTTGATTGGACGGAGAGAGAAAATGTGATGGAAAGTGTGATATCTTTAGTCGCTTATCTGTTTGTGATTAATCAGCTGCATTGTTTTCCTGTGAACTGTAACCCCCCAGATAGCAGATTCAATGCCTGGAAGTTGATTGTTTTCATTTGAGAAAGGCTGTTCTCATTGATGGGATGACCTGCTAGATGATTGCTTTCTTTTGTCTGATGATGGTGACATCAGTGGGCTTTGGTGATGAAGACTGTTATCGGTACTGTAATCACAGCCATGATAGGAAGCAAGACAGTGGATAGACAGCAGAAAGGGATGGCTTACTCAATCATTTTTGTCTCTTATCTTACCTTATTTATCTTATTGAGCGCTACATGGGTGATTGCCATCTGAGTGCTAGAAGGTGATAAGTCTGTTAAGTACGCAAGCCTCCTGTGTGTGAGAGTGTGTTTGTATTTGTGTGCCAATGGAAGTGCGAGAAGCTGTGTGTTCAGATTGATGCACATGGCCCACAGGCTGTAAAAACCAAGGAAATGAAAGAAAGAGAACCAAACATTTACACTGTGTATTGCATTTTTATTAAGGTAGATACCATATTATGCAGACAGTGTTTCAAATACTGTCGTAATGCAATACCATGGCAGTTAGTCACTAATTTTCTGTTTCACTACAGTGTTACATCACTCGATCTAACCAGTTTGGCAACTGTCTCATCTCTACCAAACCTCTATCTAATATGCAGTGTTTTTTCAGTGTGTTTTACTTTGACTCAATGGAGTTGGATTTGACACCTGAGATTTAGATTTAACTACAAACAAATCATTGTTTTTCCCTGAAGATAGTGGAGCTTTACTGTGAACACGGTAAAACATGCTGTAAGTTCCTCCGCTGCCCTAAAAAATGTGAGTTAAATGAACTATACTTGAATAATTTGTTTGTGCAATGAGTCATTGTAACAACTGAGTAAGGTTCACTGAAGTTGAGAAAACAAGTGTAATTAACCTAAGATATTAAGTTAAATCTACAACTGTTTAGTCACCCTAACAGATTTTACAGTCAGATTTGCTTTTCTGTTAAATTAAGCATATTGATAAAAACAAAACACAACAAAGTGCAACAATAGCTTTTGTTCATCTCAATCTGCCCATTTCCTAATATTCACGTAACAGTTGTGGATGGAAACGTACATTAATGCATTTTCTCTAGCTAATTTTCTGGAAATTAGTTTAAAATGTATGCCAAATTTAGATGGAAACTTGTTTTTTCTCAATGTGAAGAGTCCGTTTTTATTTGCCACAAAGACCTTACAGCTGTAGCCTCTCTTGTCGGAGCCACGTTTGGACCAGAGCTGGTACAAAGTAGGGACTGAAGTGGACAACTTTCATTGTGCTTAGCATTGTTTTCATTCATATCAAAGGAAACAACCATGACTTAACATGTCTTAAATAGAGGTTTCTCCCTTTGTGAATGAGACTGCATGATAGATCCATATAGTCAGTAAACTGCTGCAGCAAATTCCACACGAAGAGCCTTCCAGTCCCTCACAAAAGTACAGAGCTTTGTCACTCTGACGATTTTTAAGAGAATGAATAAATGACTGACTATAAAGTCTGTCCACCATGTCCATCTCTAGCTTTTGGGTTGATTCCCTGTCAGTTTAGCCAGTGTCATCAGGCTACTGTTTACCTTTGAATGGCTGCCATCACTGACATGATCAACTTGTATGCTCATAATCCATAATCTGAAGTGACGACACAAAGCTACCGTTGTCTGCTCAAAAAATCCATTTAAACTGCTTCATGGTTCCATTTTATCAGCTTAACTTTTAGCACGCAGACAGTCAGTGTACACATTTTATTTGGAGAATATAGCTTAGCTGCCTGGAGCGTCCCCCCCCCCCTTTTTTCCTTGCACTAGAATTATCCCCAATCCTGATTTAAATGACTTGCAGTGCAGTTCAGGCATTTTAAATTGTTTTTCCTCAGACAGTTAAGGATTAATTAACTTTGGAGATTAGTCTTATCTGTCCTTGTCCCTTGCTTGTTGACATTCTGAACTTTGCAGATGCTCCCTTTACTCCAGTGTTTCTGTATAGAAATGTGTGTGTTGAACTGTGTGTACATGGTGCTGTTTGTGCATCCAGACAACAGTAGAAGGGATATCCTGTTTATCCTCTTTGATGTTAAGAACTCAGTAATGAAAGATTGAGGGTAAGATTTTGGAGGGAAAGAATACGAGTTTAGTGGGAGAGCGAGAGAGAGAGAGAGAGAGAACAGTGCTGGGAGTATTTTTGCACATCATCAGTTAAGCAGCATTCTCCAGACACCAAAGACTTTAATTTTTCTCTCCAATTAGGGGTAATTGCAGTGAGAGTGGAAGAAGAGAGAGTTTTGAAGTCGGGCCCACCACGCAGCCTTTACTTACCTCTGACCCGCTTGTCTTGCAATTGAATAATTACACACCTCCCTCCTGGTAATTGTCGTTCTCGAACCCCTCCATGTTTTTATGGAGGAAAAAATGGAGTAAGAGAAAACGTGAGCCGGATAATAACAGCGTGTCGGTCGTGGCTGTGGTTACTTTGGTGATTTCCTTCTTTCATGAAGCTCTGAGGGGAGTAGCTGTGGGCCAGGCCTGGGCCACTGGATGTGGAGTGACACTGTTTTGTGTGTGTGTGTGTGTGTGTGTGTGTGTGTGTGTGTGTGTGTGTGTGTGTGTGCATCTGACACTAAAGGTTATGCAGAAGGGAACAGGCAAAGGTTGATATGTGTGCACAGCCTCAGAGACAGTCATAAATATTGGGCTCCTAGACTGTGGTGTCTCGTCTTATTCATGTGTGAAGATGAAAGCTTGCCCTTCTTGCTGCACACACATGCACACACAGAGTCATGTGCCTGGTGGTTTCAGTGGAGCACGGTGAGGGGAAGCGGAGCTGTGGGTGACTCGGTGGGTTTCTCAGGCTCCACCGTGTGCCTCAGTGTCTGCACAGATAGACCACAATGCAAATAGCCGACGGGGTCACCTTCTGATCCCCTATTGTGCGCACATATTTTACACATGAACATCTTTCTTGTCTGCTAGAGTAACCTGTCATTTAGGGAGACGAAGATGCAGGAAGATTGATGATTTAAGTGTGCAGGTGGGAGACAATTTGTGTGTTTGCAAGGGAGTTGAATTCATGAGAAAACAGATGCATCACCGTGTACACATCCTCCACATGCATCAGAGCAAATGCAGTGTGACGTGGTAGCACTTACTGTACTTTTCTTTACATCCCATGGAATCACTGAATCGTTGCAACATGAAGATGAAGAAAGAATGTTATTTTAGGAGAACCTGAAATAGAATTTGAAAGGATTCAGACTATGAATGACTACAGGATTCACTACTTGTGAATCATACGACTGATTTAATTTATTCGAGAGCGACACACCTTACTTTATGACTGGTGTGTCTGGGAAGTAGTCTGAAGTTTAGGTAGGCCTTGCTATAGAAACTAAAATGAAAAAAAAAAGTTAGTAGTTTAGTTGGTTAGATTTTAAAATACTATATGCAGTTACACTCAGTCTGTTGGTCTGTTTACATGTATGTTTTTCGTTGTCAATTGTGTAACAGAAACTTACAGTTTATCGTGTTAAGACTGAATCATCCATGCTTATTGGCTAACAAAATGACACACTGTTTATTTATACTTCTGACTACCTGCTCCAGGAATGAGTCTCATGAAATCATAAGAAATAAATGGACACTGACTATGATCTAAATATATTCCTTTAGATTATGTATTTTGGCCATAGCCTTGAATGAATAGTTACAGTCATGAATATGTGACTCACAAACAACTTGTGTCCATAAATGCATAACCACTTTCGAAACAGTTACGTTATAGTTAGCTTAAAGTTCAACAGTAAGCATTTATATTGTGTGTTTTGTGTCAGCAGTCATTTTTCAGTGGGCGGCAGCCTTTATTTCCCATTCCCACTTGCAATGACAGTCTTCATCAGAGTGCTTGCAGTGGAGAAAAGTTAATTTGCTCATTAGCAGCCTGACCTACGAGGACACCATTAGGCCTGTCTTATTAAGTTTTTCTCCTCTCTCCTGTCACCTCTGTCTTCACAGACTCAGCTGGGCCCGAAGTTGTCATTATGCAGTAAGCTGTGTTTCGCCATTGGCGGCGCGCCCAAGGAGGTAGCTGCCAGCGCCACAGCCTTCTTCCTGCAAATCTACCTGCTTGATATCGCTCAGGTAACGTGTTTGAGGGACAAAGAGAATGAGAAAGTGTGTGTGGCTCCCATATGTGAATAAGTGGGTAGTTTTGTGTCTGAATGTGTTTTTAACCCCAGTCTGTCCCTGTTTTGCTCTGCAGATCAACGCCTTCCAGGCCTCCATAGTGTTGTTCACTGGTAAAGTCTGGGGCGCAGTGACCGACCCTGTTGTCGGTTTCTTCATTACAAAGAGCAGATGGACCAAGATTGGCAGACTCATGCCCTGGTGAGCTCCCTGCTCACACTATGAAGGAAACTCCTGTATCTCTCTAACATTGTTATTTCTCTTAAACACTCCTGTATTTCTGTCATTGTTTTTTCCCCCACTCCTTTACTTCCCACAGTTCTACAGTTAGATTTTTTCATTGGCTCCAAAGTAGGGCGAGATGATGAGAAATTACCATATAGCTAACAAGTGAAAGTAATTCACAAAATTGTACTGTTTAATTGTAATGCAGCTTTTAAGACAATATCTAGTCTCATGGTCCGATATTGGCATGTTGCTCAGCTCCACTACCAAGTTATCCAAGGACCCAATGAAAATGGAATACACATTTTATTATTTATTTATCTAAGCTAATTCACTGGGGATGAAATTATCCTCCTTTCCTTAGTTAACACATGGTAAAGTGCTGCTGTTGGCATACAGCTAAGCTTGTGTAAAGGACTATAATTTGTCGACAGATTATAAAACTTGCTTTGGTTTGCTCCCACTCTCTCAGACATAATTACGGCCGCTACATCATGCTAATGTTTGTGCAAATTCCAAACAAAAACAAGGCATGTGCTTCAGTTTTGGATGGGTTGAAATTATTCTCAGGGCCAAGCCTCTCACCTGAGGATCGGGCTGAATAAATAGCCACTGTGATTTAATTACACTGTTCCCGACGCTCCCTCTGATGAGCTCTACATACTGTATGCTTCAAGGGCGTGGGCTGCTTTTTTGCCTTTCGATGCCAAACAATAGACAAGGAAGTTCATCGGCATTCTTATATAAATCATCTGTCACAGTGCTGCTCGGTGACATTTTATTACATTTGGGCATCATCCAGCGTTATATTTCTTTGTTTGCAAGATGTTGCTCTTGAGCAAACGGCCTTTGAGCACAATTTTACTTTGTGGCCCTAATACTTGTGGATCATATGAAGCTATTACCACCATTTCCACAAATCCCCATTTTCAAAGATGATTTTATAAGCGGCTATGCGTGTGTATGCAGTATATGT
This sequence comes from Maccullochella peelii, assembly GCA_002120245.1. Lineage (NCBI taxonomy): Eukaryota > Metazoa > Chordata > Actinopteri > Centrarchiformes > Percichthyidae > Maccullochella > Maccullochella peelii. The sequence goes on along the minus strand of LKNJ01001873.1, from coordinate 53,749 downwards.
CTTCTGAACACACTAGCGTGACACTTACTCTGATTACACATTCCGTATCTAATGCATTATAAACCATAGATTACACACAGGCCGACAGTGCTGGAGGGGGACCAAGTCCACTGTGGCCAGCCAGCCGCGCTCAATAGCAGACAGATGCTGATGGCTGTTTAATCAGCTTTGATTACCCCCGGGAAGCTGTAGGGGTGTGTGTGTGTGTGTGTGTGTGTGTTCTCGCTTGTGTGTGGGTATTTTAAATGTGTGTTCAGTATTTGTGATGAGAAGACACTCCCTCAGTTTTGACACTGTTTGGAAAGTCCCCTCTGCCCATCCAGCAGGAAGTGTTTTTCCCCCACTGGCTGTCACATCCACAGCCAGACATAAAGTGATTTCTATCTTTGCCCTGAGTTCTTTAGAATGGGGTCATTCGGCCAAAACGCCCCCTTGGGTGCTGCCCTGTTTATTATTTTGTGATTGTAGTAATGCACAATCCCAGTGCCAAGGATTACCTAGACAAAGCAATTTCTTTTTTCATAGTAGCTTGTCTCCAAGGTGACAGTGATGGTATATCCGTGGTGGAAGAAGTACTCCTTTACTTAGGTAAAAGTACCAATACAACAATGTAAAATTGCTTAATTCCAAGTAAAGTCCTACCTAAGTAAAAGTATGTTTACTAGTATGTTCCATTATTAGATTGTTAATAAATGCATCAATGCCTAAGTAGCATTTTACTATTGTAGCTGGTCCAGATGTAGCTACCTTTAACCTTTATCTTTATATACAGTTGTTTAGTGGTTCCCAACCTAGGGGTCGGGCCCCATTTCTGAGGATCACAAGATAAATATGGGGGGGCCATGAGATGATTAAGGGGTTAGTTACTTGCGCCACTGGGGTATATGAACACTACTAAACCCCAAATCAACCAAGAAAGCATACTCTCACCTACCAGAGCTCTTCTAAAGCCTCTCAGGTCCACTGCACATCATCTTATTAACATGCTGCAAATGTCCTGAACAAGTCAGAGAGGAGAGAAATGTACGTGCCAGCCTCCTATCAGCCTGGCCTGGCTTAATTAAGACTGTGCAAATTATTGGGACAGGTGTGAATGTGTATTCATGCACGCCTGACGTGTGAGAAAATATGCGAGTGTGTTTGTTGCCTCTCCCCGGACACAGTCATCTTGCAGGAACATTCTAACTGTCCCATTCACCGACCCTGGGGCCCTTTCATCGCTCCCATGACCAAGCGGCCAATACTGCAGCACCAGCGTTGTCAGCCGCCTTTGTTTAAGCAAACAATCAGGAGGAGAGTGAGGTGGGCGGGCTGGACGATGCTGGAAATGACCATTCCCTGCCTCTCTCTACCTCTTTCTCCCACTTTCTCTGTTTATAATTCCTGGCGTAGAGCAGGTCAGAGTTCAGAACCCCTGTGGCTTTTGTCACAGTCACCGAAATTCTACAAGTCCCCTTTTCTACCTGCAGATGTGCTGGTGTTACAGCTGTTCCGGGCTCTAGACCACGCGACAAACAAACTCCCTTTGCTCTTTAAAGAAAATAAGAAGAAGGCGGAGGATATATTGGTGTTTGCAGACGAACTGTACCCTTTTTCGCTTCATTTTGAGACACACAGCTGTTCACTCTAACCATAATGACATATACCAGTTGTTTACTTATGAATTATACATGGCCCACGTACCGTATCACTCCAAGTTCTGAAAAAAAGCACAGCACAGCAGAATTGCTTCATGCTGCGTTTGCTGCAAGTGTGTATTGCATATTCATGCATTTGTGTGTGTGTGTGTGTGTGTGTGCGCGAGTGTAGATCTTTAAATGCTATGTGGGTTTGAAATATTGTGGTATTTCCCTGCTTGCCCGTCCCTCCCAGGACAAATTCCTATCATACTTACAACAACATAATCATTTAGCAGTCAGCTTAGCCTCGCTGTAATCTGTCAGAAATATGGCCTGATTTTAGCACTGCACTGCCACGAAAATTACATACTCTCGCTTCTCTGACAGTTTAAAAAGGTGATGATGGCTGCTTGGAGATTAGAGCTTAGAGCCATAACTGTTTGAAGAAAATTATGAGATGTAAACAGGATAATTGGAATCTCTTGTTCCTTTATGAAATTTAAGATATTTGTGCTTCCAACTGTTCCTCCCACCATCCAAAGACAGTTTAGCAGATTAGGTTAACTGATGATTCTAAATTGCCCGTAGGTGTGACTGTGAGTGTGAATGTTTGTCTGTCTCTATGTGTCAGCCCTGTGATTGACTGGCGACCAGTCCAGGGTGTGCCCCGCCTCTCGCCCAATGTCAGCTGGGATAGGCTCCAGCCCCCCCCGTGACCCTCTGAGGATAAGCGGTATAGATAATGGATGGATGGATGGTGCTTCCAATTGACGTTTTGCCCATGAATCTCACCTGACATGTGTCTGTGTTCATTAGGATGGTGGGCTGCACTCCGTTTCTGGTGGTCTCCTACTTCTACCTCTGGTTTGTCCCTCCTTTCATCAGCGGCAGGTTCATCTGGTACCTAGGCTTCTACTGTCTCTACCAAACCCTCATCACTGTAAGTATGCATGCTCTTTCAGAAGTGCATTTGATGTTTTAGTTATCGGAAATGGCGTACGCATGCCTCAGACAACTCAGAAGGACTTCACATGCAGTACAAGAGAGACGTCAAGTGGGGGACGGGAGATTAAAGCTCTGATTCATGCAGCTCATAGTCTGCAGATGACACATTACATAACATAAATAAAATGCAGCAAACATTGCAAATAACAAAGTTTAAAGTGGAGATGATTACAGTCATCTCATGCCAGACTCCGACATCTCCTGGTAGGATTTACACTTTGATTTGTGAGACGTGCAGCAGATTAGAGCCCAGAGCTCTTAGATACCTCACCTCAAAGGGGAAGTGTAGTTATTTAGGTTGCCTTTTGTTATTATGGTCCAGACTATTCATCTCTCTTCCTCTCTGCTCTGCTCTGCACTGGGGTAACCCATATAACATGTGCTACAGAGCGTGTAGACCACTACGGCCACACTGTGGCGAGCTGTAATGGCATGTCATTTTAACTACTTGATAAGTATATGGTTAGTCCTGCCAGGAACCTCTTGCTGGGTAAATGCTGGTTGCCACTTTTAGCCTTTCTTCATTGTCTCTGGATGTGTGTTTGTGCGAAGCTTAGCTGGGAAAGGCCTGCTGTTATCATTCAGATGGTCACAGTCTGTAAACAGAGGTTAGGATGCAATATCTCATCTGTTTGTGTGATCAACTGATAGTGGGCTTCTATGAGATTCATCACTTCTCACTTTCCATCTGCTGTGGACAGTTAAGCAGGTTCAAATCTATAAATGTTTGCATCCAGTAAAGGCCCCATAAATGACATGCTGTATAGAACCAGCGGCTGAAAAAAAAATCCTTTCACGGCCGTGTTTATTTTCGTCGTGGCTATGCATGCTCGTTTGGCCGCAGTGCTGACTGAGCCCTTGTGTAAATTACAAAGTGAAGCAGGACTTGGTTTGCTCGCCTATTCTCTGGGAGAGGTGGTGAGGAAGGAGAAAACAGAGCTGAGGTTGGCCAACATGGAAAATGCAGAGATTGCTTTTGATATATATACAGTGTGTATTTTGGTTTTTTTTTCACATGCAAACTTGTAGATAAAGGACATCTAAAGATATCTAGGGTGTTCCCATTTTATTGTGACTCAAAAGTTATATGCTCACAGGAAATAAGAGTGAAAAGCCACGCTAGCATCTCTGTGAGGTGCATTGATACATGGTAACATGCGCACAATGACAATGGCAACATGCTGATGTTCAGCAGGTATAATGTTTACCATGTTCACCATCTTAGCTAACGTTTGCTAACTAGCAGTAAGGGATGACCAACGTGATTACAGTTCACCCTGAAGGGAACATGAATGTGTGTACCAAATTTCATGGCAATCCATCCAAAAGTTGTTTTGATTTTTCACTCAAAACCACAAATGGTGGCGCTAGAGGAAAAGTCAGGGGATCACCAAAGCCATGAGGAGTCATCATGTGGGAACTATGAATGTCTGTACAAAACTTCATGGCAAGCCATTGAATAGCAAGATATTTTATTTTTATTAAAGAAACAAAACTCAAAATCATTATCTTTCTCCAACCTTATGAGACTTGTGTGACTGTGTGACTGTTGCTGTGCCAGACTTGTATTAATTTTTTACCCAAGCCAATGACTGTGTCTTTCTGCTCCATTGCAGTGCTTCCACGTGCCTTATTCTGCTCTCACCATGTTCCTGAGCACGGACCAGAAGGAAAGAGACTCAGCCACTGCCTACCGTAAGGTCTTTTAATGTGCAAAAAGCAGTTGTTAATGCCTGCAAAGCTGAATTAACCTTTTCAGTTTTTTGCAACAGTTCAGATTAGGAATGTGTGAATTACTTTGAAGCATTGGAACTAATAGCTGGATCTATACTTGTATGATGCCAGGAATGACAATGGAGGTGCTGGGGACACTTGTGGGAGCTGCCATCCAGGGCCAGATTGTGGCCAGCGCTCACACTCTGAAGCACTGCCCGCCTCACAACATGTCCGGTGGTTACCTTGGCAACAGCAGCGGGGCAGAGATTGTCAAGAGCCTGGTGCGCTCCCAGGACTACCTGTCACACTCCGTAAGTGTCACCGTGCCGAGCCAGGAGCCCAGGTGTGCTCAAAGTAGGCCACAGAGTCGGTTTGAAAATAACTTGGACTGTCATCAGCATTCTCACTTAACTTGGAGCTGCGGTGTGTGCTCAAGGCGGTTTACTTTTGCTAAATATCCAGGGTCGAAAAAAGCGGCGCTGAATGAAAAGGAGGATTGTTCAAAATTGAGTCCATATTTGCAGACTGTCTACTGGTTCTGACATCCAGAATGGCTTCATGTTTTAACCCATGTAACCCATGGGATTGAAAGGAGACGCCACTGTTTGATATCTGAACTCAGCATCCTGAGCCAGCTCCCCTCTTGTGACCACAAAGGGGGTTCCTCCCTCACATCAGGCTCCAAACTGTGGCCCCCACATTGAGGGGTCTTCACAGTCTGTAAGTCATTAGGCCTATTTATATCCCACCCAAAACATTTGAAGGCACCCCCAGATTCAATATGTTGGAAATATTAGTCTTTTACTTCAAGGTGGCTGCAGTTTCGCTTAAAGTTGGAGGGAAAGGAACATGATAGGACATGTTCACGTCCACATTTCAGTTTGCAGAGCTGTGAATAAACACGACTGCTGCTGTAAATCCATCATGGGACTTTTTGTGAAGATGAAACAAGCCCGCGTCCAAACCGTCCTGCGTTGGATTTTGGTTGCACCGCAGCTATTTGGGCTCCAAATGGTTCTTTTCCAGTGGATTTCGGGTGAACCCTATCGGGGCAATCCACTCACCACGCCAAACCCTCTGCAGCCACTCGCTAAATTCCTCCGCGGCCGCCTGTGAGGGTGGCGCACCGTCTGGGCAAACTAGGTCTGCCTTCGGAAACAGGGAGTGTTTGAAGTGCATAAATAATAATGGACCGCTGGGCTGAGCCACATGGAAAAATAGCAAACAAACAAAGGTTGTTTAAGGCAGAGCAGTTCCTGCTGGGGTACGCCATGAAACGGTTAAGTCTGTATTTTAGGATACAGATCTACTTGAGGTTTCTTCCTGTTTATGCTCGTGTTTGTACAGTGAAATCTGCATGGCGGAGTTTGACGTCTAAACTGATATGGAAAGCAACACAGAAAGTCGCAGGCAATAAATCATGCACCGATGAGTGCTGTAATGGGAAGAACTGAAAATAACAAAATAAATGTATCCACCAGCTGAATAAAAACTGGCACCTACTGTGTTGTTTCCAGAATGGACGTATAGCATGTTGAAATGAAGCGCTTAAATCTTTTAGGCGTTTTGAGACCATTATGAATTAAAGATTAAGGAAAGGCTCAGAATAGACTGGATTGTGCTGGCTGTGTAAGAAGAGATGGATTGATGTAGGCTTCATGTTTTTATTTTTCTCTCTGCAGAAGGAGGTGTACATGATAGCTGCTGGTGTTGTAGGAGGAGTGTTTCTCGTCTGCACCGTGGTGATGTTCCTGGGAGTCAAAGAGAGAGATGGTGAGACTTCTTTGTGGGTCTTAGAACTGTAGTGCTGAAACAAATAGCTGACCGACAAAAAGATTTAAGCGTCGCTCCACCAATTTCACGTATAAAGTTCTGTTCTCATGTACTCATCACAAAGAGTACTACTCAGCCTGTCGAAACAGTTGTATAATGTCTTCTGTGGTTCCAGCTTTCCAAAGTTTGAAAAAAAAAATTTACCCTGATGATGTCATCAGGGTAATCTCAGATTGTAATCTGGAGAGTTTTAACAGAAAGCCAGATTTACAAACTGGAGGTGTCGATTTTGACCATTCTTTTTTCAAATCTGTCAAGTCCCACAACTTTACTGAAGTGCAACACTAAAATGCTCGAGTATCCCTTTAAATCATTTATCAAGCAAAATGCCAAACGTTAACTGATCTCAGCTTCTCAAATGTGACAATTTGTTGCATTTCCCCCTTTTTATAGCATTGTAAATTGCAAGTCTGTTGGTTTTCCAGCATTTTATAGGCTAAATAAGAATAAACCTCACATAAATCAGTAATGGAAATAAGTGTTAGTTGCAACCCTAACGAGCTATTCCACGCTTGGGAACACATATTGGATTTAAACCAGTATAGTTGGGGGATGAAATTAGTAGCCTGGAGGCATCCCTTTGGTCTAGTGGTCTAAAATGCACACTACGCAAGTGCAACGTTCGCAGTTCTGTTTTGACTGGGGACCTTTAGGCTATCACATAAAGTCAAATAAAACCAATGACTTAATCTTGAATTTACTGAAACTGAATTTAGTACAACCTAAAGTGGTTTCTGTCTTAGCTAGGTAAGACCTAGGTGTGCATTTATTTATTTATTTTTCTGCAGCTTAATTTTTATTAATATTTACAAGCTAAAGGAGGTTGACATGGGCAACACAATACTTACACATATATAATGGTCATTTTTCCCCCCAGTATTTTACATATTGATCATATTGTAGTCTTAAGATAAGTATTAGTCTAAAGATTCCTCCATGCAGTTTATTTCATTGGCCATTGCAATAATTGTCTTTATTGGTAAGTGGGTTATAACACTATAATTGACAACTCTCTGTGGGACGAGCAGAATCCACTGCAATGCAGGGGCAGTTCCAGGATCGCCAGTGAGCAAATCCATCGCCTTTCTCTTACTGCATGTTATTCGATATGCTGCATACTCCCATTCTAATCCCACATGTAACTGTTTCAGATCCGTACATCCCGAAGACAGAGAAGCAGATCCCGTTCCATAAGGGCTTCTTCCTGGTGATGAGACACGGGCCATACCTCACTCTAACCGCGGCGTTCCTCTTCATCACTGTTGCCATTCAGGTAAATGCAAATTTATGTATGAAGCACTTCTCAGACATGACACTCGCTTCAAACGCTTGAGTAAATGGAGCCAGTCCTGGATCCTGACAGAGCGGAAGAATTGCTGGCGCTCAATGTTGATTTGATCAATGTGGAAGAGCACTTACTGAAAGCTCGTGGTTTAAAGCATGTTTGAAGCCTCAGGACTCTTCAGAGTGATACCAGCGCCTGTCTGTCTTGTCTGTCATTTGTAGGCCGATGCTACAGTTTTGACACCTCCTGTTTAGGCTGTTTAAATTATTGCAGACTTTTCCAACGTTTGCATCGGATCTATTTCTGTATATTTTCGCCCTCTCATCTCAGAGGAAGTGTCAGTTGTCATCCATGTGAGCCGGGAGTGGGAATAAATCACTGCAAAACACCGTCAGCAGCTTTTCCAGTCACTTCATTTTGCCGCACGACAGTGCTGAGTAGACAAGACTCTGAGTATCTGAGTGTTTGATCTCTGGTTTCTGCAGCTGGTACAGAGCAACTTTGTCCTCTTCTGCACTTATGCCGCCGACCTGAGGGATCACTTCCAGAATATTGTGCTGACCATCCTGGTGAGTACAGCTTTTATCGCAGATTCACCTCACAACTACACAAAGATATAACACATAACTTGTCTGTAAAATACAAAGGTAGAGAGGTATTCAAAAAACTCCCTTTTTTCTCCCTTTGACCCCGTTAGACCTTTATTTGAACCCCAGCAGCTGTTTTAGACAATGAGCGTCTTACAATGATGCTCATCATTGTCATCATATATACCAACTTCATTATCTTCCCCATAGCTATTGTTTTTTTAAAATTTCAGACTTACTTACTAGACTGACTCACTTTCAAAACAATATTCTTCACACATCTGCTTGCACATGTTTACCCAGGTTTCTGCAGTGATAAGCATCCCGTTGTGGCAATGGTTTCTGCAGAGGTTTGGGAAGAAGACGGCAGCTTTTTGCGGTATCACAGTGAGTATAGTGTTTTCATTTTGGTTTGCCAGAGCAGCTTTTAACAAAGACTATATACACTTTTATGTTTGTGCCATCTTGTGGACAAAGTGGGGAATGTGGCATCCTTGTCTTCATCACAGAAATACACTTGAAACATGTAGTTTTGAGAGTTTTAAGGCTTTTTATGACTCTTTCCCTCTATCCAGTGGATCATGCCCTTCACCGTGATGCTGGTCTTCATTCCCAATGTTGTGGTGGCCTACGTTGTGGCTGTCTCCTCTGGACTCAGTGTGGCTGCCTCCCTCCTGCTGCCATGGTAAGACTTCAGAGCACATCAGATCATCACATATTCTTATTTGTAACAATTTAAATATATTTTACAAAAGAAAAGGAGAAAACAGACATCAGCAAAGCATGGGAACCCAGTAGGGCATACATTTCTTGGTCAATTGTCTTTATGTCCATATTGTTCTTAGATTGATCCAGATCTAGATGTGATAGCTTACTCGTTTGCAGTGAAGGTAATCCCTTTCCTCCACTTTCTGGGAATGGTCCACCCCACCTTATTCCTCAGGGAAAATGTCACTTTTTCCATCACATATACGATCAACACTTATTTGAATTCAAATCGCCAAATCATTAAAAAAATGGTTAAAATATTTCAGCTAAATCACCAGCCACTGACACAGCCTTAAAAGTGGAAACATCTGTTATGAGATCACATGAATCAAGAGTTTCTTCTTCTTCTTCTTCTCGTGTGCTATGCTACAGCTCACTTTATAACCTTAGAATAGAAATTTATATCCTTAAAATATTCAAAATCCACTAAGCCTCTGACATTGTTTATGTACTTGCAGTCCTGCTATATGTCTGTCTGTGCAGTCGTTGTGCTGCTCATGTTAGTTCCCTTTGATTTGATGCAAAGTGTCATTAGTCAAACCACAATAGTGCACCAGCATGCTGTTAGTGGTGACTTGGTGCCTAGAGGGCCCTGTTCATTCACTTGGGTCACGTCACGGTCATGGAAGTGATGTCATTTTTATGAATTAGAGGCGTCTACTATAAATCTTCTATACTATCACAGAGCTAATACAGCACCAGAGGTAAAGCAGTCTTCCTCTCCATGCCTGTTTTCTGTTTGTTTTCATGGGCGACTCGGCTCCTCACTCGTCTCTTGTCCCCTCCCTCAAACCCCAAATTACAGGGGCCTCCCGTGGGGGCATGTTTATTTTGGAAGGGGCCGATTGTTAATCCCGTCTGTGGGCCGAGGCCAGTGGTACCGCCCGCTGCTCATCATCTAATCGTGTTATTAGCTCTGTAATTTTAGCCCACCAGTTTATCAGAGCGCTATAAGTAGATCTCACATCATCAGCTGCTACCATCTTGAGTGGTTGTATAAGATGATTAAAGTGAGAGCACGAGGGAGGTCTTACAATCTTACACACATCAGCTTACAATTTTACCATGTCTTGGAGTGATGGTGAGTATTAAAGACAAAGGACACATGCTCACAAAATCAAATACCACAGATTGGTGTGCATTGAACTCTGCATGTGTATGTGTGAAATTCAGGTCTATGCTGCCAGATGTGGTGGATGACTTCAGACTGGCCAACCCCTACTCTAAAGGCCATGAAGCCATCTTCTACTCGTTCTACGTGTTTTTCACCAAGTTCGCTGCTGGCATCTCCCTGGGAGTGTCCACCCTCTGCCTGGAGTAAGTCTGCATTACTATCACACACGCACCATTCGTACACACTCTGTGACGTGCTGTATCTGCACATAGCGTGTCACGATACCATGCAAAAACGCATTAACCCCCTCGACCTGATGCATGACTCATCATGTGAAAGGTGTCGAGTTTGCTCATTTGCAGTGCTGCAGCGTCAGACTGGATGTCGATTTGCCTGTAACCTGTGTTTAAATTGGATCTCTGCATGTTTGTGTGTGTGTGTGTGTTTATAGATTTGCAGGGTATGACACCGGCGCCTGCAAGCAGCCTGCTCCTGTAGTGTACACCCTGAAGCTGCTGATTGGTGCCGCCCCAGTGGCCTTCATTGTTACAGGGTTAATGATCCTACTGCTCTATCCTATCAGTGAAGACGTGCGGCTCAGGAATATAGTCTGCCTGGACGAGCTACGGTGAGTAGAAATTGTAAATGTACACCTGAGATTGCCAATTTTACACATCGAGTTCAGTTTACTGGTCACAAGGAGCACTACCCAGCCTGTAAAAACAGATTTCTTAATAATGTCTTCTGTAGCTCTGGAGGGAGCTTTCTAAAGTTTGACGACTTTAACCCTGATGATGTCAACAGGGTCATTTTTCCTTTGGATTTGATGCTTATCATTTTTAACAGAAAGCCTGCATTACAAACAGTGTGTTTGATAAAAGCAGGCACTTAGGAGCCGTCTGATAAAAGACGCCATTGAGTTGCATTATGGAAATTGTAGAATGCAGAATTTCTGGAGTTTGACCCATACTAGAAAATAAAAGTCAGGATATCTCGGCTGCTGCTGGTTTGATTTGATTGGTTTAATGTGACTCTACTTTATGGACTTTATGGAAGTGCATTTCTAAATTGCAGGAGTCCCCCTTTAATCCATGACATTTTTATTGCTGGTCAGCCAATTTATGTTGCAAAATAGAGATTACACTTAAACCTACCTTGTGAAAGTGATAAAAATATGAAAACCATTTTATTCTCCTCCTTTTTTTAATTTCCACTTTAAGGACATTATTATTATGTTATGAGAAATGCTCCCATTACTTCCGTCCTATTGAATATCTGAACCGTAGAACAAGCTGTTCAAAGCCAGCATGTTCAGCTGTGCCATTATGCCAATGATGCTATAAACATTTCATATACTATTAATCAGTGCTGGAAGAAGTATTCAGATAATTTACTTAAGCTAAAGGAGCAATACCACGATGTATAAATATTCCATTACAAATAAGAACCCTGTATTCAAAATTATACTTAAGTACAAGTACAGCAGTAGGATGAGCACAATGGACTCAAAGTATAAAAAGTAAAACAAAACTAATAATGCAGAATATCCCTTGTCAGCGTTATATTATATTATCAGATCATTATTATGTAAACATTAACATGTAAGAAGTACTTAAATATCGTATTTGGTCGAGTTGGAGTAGGGTAGTTTAATCTATATATGTTATAAAGAAATTATATGTTATGCATGTAGAATCTTAATCTGAAAATTAACTAATAAATGTAGAAGTATGAAGTAGCAGAACATGGAAATATTCAAGTACAAACACCTCAAAATTGTACTCAAGTACAGTACTTGAGTAAATGTACTTAGTGACTTCCCACCACTGCTATTAATGTAACACATTATTGATATTGATGTCTCCCGCAGGAAACAAAGCATCAGCTCCAGAACGATGGAAGATTTGAGTAGCGTGTGACCTGGACATTGAAAGGAGTGAATTCACGAAGCCACGTATTCCAGTGACGCAGCTGGAAAGATGCTCATTAGTGTATATTACACTGATAAATAGTTTAAATTGTTTTAATGTAAACATTTTTGTTTCATTTTCACATGTACTGTACAGTCATCTTGGACATATAAATATATAAGATTATCTAATTTATATAAATGAATGTATATCATTATTTGCTGTGTATAGCTCTACAACACTGTTATTTATTTATGATATATGATAACCGAAGGCTGATGATATGAAATGAATAAATGTTGTAGAGGTTGGTTGGTAGACAGAATAAATGTGTGTTGTGTTTCTTTGCTGGAGTAAAATAAGTAACACACAAAGGAGTGCACACTTCAAAAAGCTGCCAAAAGATACACTCATCTGGTCTTCAATAGAGCTCAGGAACGAGGCTGTTCAGCAATGACAGGGAAGTTTCTGTTGAGTCTTGCCCCCTCTAGTGGTCAGTTGTGTCACTGAGCTTGGTAATGTTACAACTGCAGAAGAAAAAGTGCTTCAACTGTGTTCTCATCATCAACATTTTAGATATGCTTATACAGTATATACACCCCAGAGGCTTGTATAACAAGGTTAAATTACCTTTTACAGCATAAAAGTGCTAATCCAGAAATGTTATGGGTAAAATCTGATTTTCATACACCTCATTTCCATAAGTGTGGGCATTCCTGCGCTCCAGTAATAACAAATACAGATCAAAACAAAACATTTCATACAGAAGCCTCTATTGGTTCTTGTACCAGGACATCAGGACAACTGACAACATGTCTTAAACATCTCTAAAACATACTCAAGAGTAGAGTGCCATGGCACTACAATCTGTGTCCGGCGATAATGGAGGGTAGACCTCAACAACTGCACTGCATTTTGTCAACAAATAAAAAAACATGGCTCGGTGCTCAAACATCTTTGAGGTAAGCTTTCATTTCAAAGCAGCAACATCACATCTGAATAGGCGGCAGCCCTTTTAAAATCACTAGTTTTTCAGTATAAAAATAAATATGTCATATAGCTCTGGTTATCTGCATTAGTGAGGCTCTGCATGTTCATGCCACATCCACTCTGCCTTGCATACTTGGATCCAGTCAAATACATTAAAGAAACAGGGATACAACTGCACGAGTCCATAAAATGGGTGGGGGGGTTAAGAGGCACTATGTGGAAGCCTCTGTGGTTGTGTTTGGGCTTTGGCTGGGGGCTGGACTGGACGGGCAGGAGTTATCCAGACTCCCAGGAGTGCATAGGGTAGTTTTCCGCTTCCCGTTCCGCACAGTGAGTTCCTCTTTGGGCTTGAAGGTCAGAGGCACAAAGCCGTCCGCATCTGCCACAAGTACAATCCACAATGGACCTAGAAAAATAACACAAGACTATTGGCTAAGCATGGTTTTCTATACATCTGAGTTTAATTATCCAAATGTAAAATGCAGTTTGTGATAGTTATTACTTGCTGGACAGTACAGTCAGTCTTTGCTACAGCAGCAACACACTATGCACATTAAACAGTAGTAAGCAGCTTTTGTTTAAAACCTTGTAATCTGACCTAGGCTTTTAATCACTTCCAATTATAGCTTATGCACGTTAACAGAATAACAATGCTAGAACATGTCATCTAAGATTACACGATAAAATATGAGGTCCTTAATCAACTAAAATGCATTCTGAACGGGTAACTTGAAGGTTTAAAAGAGCTAAAAAGAGTAACTGCAAAGAGTTCGACTTTGGCAGCCTATCTGATGACTTCCAGGTGACCTCACTGGGGAAGCCCATCACACAAGCTTGCTGAAAATACACACAGGGGGAGACCTTGTTAAGAGGCCTAGAAGGAGTTTAATTTATCAACCCTGTACACTCTCTCTCACAACATGGTTAATCTCGCAGGCAATGCCACGCAGAAGGTTTTAGGAATGCAGCTTAGATACTTCTTTGTAGTAAAGACAAACCAATTCTAAGCTTCAAATGGACTTACGGCACCAAACTGAAGGCAATTAGGTCTTGAAAGTGACGCAGAGTTTGTCACTTAAAAGAATGGAGGCGGAAAAAAAAAGCACAGTATTTTATTTGTGAACGTAAACAGGCTGCACATACCATACATCATCTCCACAATGGTTAGGCTGAAGAGCTCTTGGAGGGCCCGCAGACACAGCTTCCCATCACACAGCAGCACTGGCCTCCGCTCATCGATGAACACATTTTCTGATAACTGCTTCTGCATGTGCACAAAGGTGGACACAATAAAGAAAAATATTTTGATCTGATACCCGATAATTAAATACACCATACTTGTGCATGTTTGTGACGAATCCACAAACGGTTGCCTTATCCTTAAACTCATGAAAGAAACTTTGGTAAGAAAGGGATTCTCCTCCTCTCTAGCTACAGTTAGTATCCCTGCACAGTCAGTTACAAATACACAGAGAAAATGTAGTGCGTAAAACTGTACCTGACATGTGACATTGACATAAGGGGGTTCACAGGCACTGGGGTAGACACTCAGGGCCTTCTTGCCATTCTGGGTATGATCTCTGATTTCTGTCAGGCACTGCTGTACATCTGCAAAGCGCGTAAAAAGCCTCTCCATGTTGTGAACCAGCTGCTCCAGGGCACGCTCCTTGGCGGGGCCTGATGTCCTCTCAGGCATGGGCAGCGTCGGCTCAGTGTGAATCCTGTCCGACGGCTCGAGGCGAGGAGAGCCAGCCCGGCTAGAGTCCCTGCTGGCCTGCCCGGCCACCGCCAGGCTGCTCATGCGGTTGACGTGGTCCATGTCGAAATTCTCCACCGTGATGGAGGAGGCACTGGACAGGGCTCTGTCTGATGCTCGGTCAGAGAAGTCCACAGAGCTGGTGACAGGGCTGGGCTCGTCGCTCCTCACCTCCTCCACCAGCCTGCGCCTATTGCCTGGTGAGCGAAATACACCCCCCCAAGGCAACACCAAGTCCTTTATCCCTGGGCACTCCCTGTCATCCTTAGATAGGTGCTCTGAGTGCCTCCTAATCCCTGCGCAGAAATTAGAAGTGGACTCATGGTTGTGAGCAGAGGGGGATGGTGTGATAGGAGTCATTCCATCGTACATCAACTCTTTGGCTAGCAGACGAAGAATATATTTATCTGTGTTAGAAGATGGAAGGAAGGCAGGATCATTGGACTTCTGCCTGCCCACCATCAACAGCAGCATCTTTTCATTGAGGAAGCAGACTCCTTTGGGTCTCTCGTTTGTCTGCAGAGAGATCTGCTGAATGTTCGGCATGGCAGAGGCTGTGATGCAGTACACGAGCACCATGTTGCAGGTGTTGGAAGCCACTGCAACTGTGGAGCCACGTGGGTCAAAAGCCACAATGTCTGGAACCAAAATCCCTGGGATACTGACCTTGCGGGTGGTAGTGACTTTGCGCTCATATGTGACCAGGATGAGGTGTGAGCAATCCTGGCCGGAGCCTGTCATGGTGTCTCGGCGACGCAGGTGAATAAGGGGGCTGGGGTCAGAGCGACGGTGCCTCGCCAAGAGGTGGGTGAGGTCTAGAGGGCCCGAGCTGGGGATGAAGGACCTATCTGATTCAAACGATCTTCTCCTCGAGTCCAGAAGGCTGTCATCATCCACATGCGAGCCGTGGCCTAGCAGGGACGCGGACTCTGTCGGCACATCGAATGCTATGCCGGCATTTAACCCGCAGATTTTATCCAGAGGCAGCTCTGTAGCCACGGCTACTTGAGCCTCCCCCGTGGCCTCAATGGCACAGATGTAGCCTCCCACATCAAAGATGGGGCAGAAGGAGCAGGCCACCAGACTCTTCTGGATGTCATTCCAGATGTAAGAGTGAAGAGCACTGCCTATAGCCACCACCAGGCGCGTACCATCCTTAGTCCAGCATGCACAGTGGATAAGTCCACTACCTTTGATGTCTGCTTTGGTTCTCCTGTTGTCCACCCTGACAGAAAACAGCACAGAAGTGTCCCTCTTGGTCAGAACAGCCAGAATGTCCAGTTTAGGATGCCACACGCAGCCTTGGGAGAGCAAGGGGAAGGGCTCGCTCATCTCACAGGTCTGAGTGCACAGCAGCTTGTTCTGCTCGAGGGCACTGAGCTGCAGTTGCCACACGGTAACATGTTTCTTGTGCTGCACAGCCAGCAAGGCCGGGGAGTCGGAGCAGCACAGCGGGCCCCAAAACAGCCCGAAGACATGCTCAAACTGCCCAATAACGTTGGTGTCCCCAAACTTCACCTCGCCATTGATGAAGTATAGAGCTGTCAGGCAGACCTGCTTGCCGTCCGTCCATGCTATCCCGTGCACAGGGTGGATGGCTTGGTGTAGAGTGTTGAGACCTGACCTAAGAAGCTTTGCCTTACCAAGATCCATCCTGGCAGGTATAAAGAAGCTTGTTCAAGGGGAAAAAGAAAAAAGATATGACTCAGAAAATTAACATTGATGACAGAGACCTGTGTCTGATCTGAATGGGACCTGCACAACAGTAGCTATTGCTACCTATGTAGATTAAGAATACCAAAAGCCTCTCTCGTGTCTCCTTCCAAGTACATGCCTTAATCCCCTCTGCCTGAGCTGAGGCAGTGGTGACGAACACTTATAGCTGCTTATACCTGAATGACCTTAACAGCACACAGCTCCTGTTAGGACCTCAGGGAACTGACAATGCTATGTGTTGAGAAGGAGTGTCTCATCACAGCGTTTAGCATACTCTTGTAGATCTGGTGCAACTGCCATGATCACTTTGGGTAAATTAGACACTTTGGTCCTCATCAAATGTGAGATGTCAAATGAATAAGACAAAGACAAGTGTTTCAGAATTAGATGTGCAAGTTAAATATCATTCACAATTGGCAATTTTAACATGAATATGTAAATCAGAATATAACTGTATGGAGAGGTTAAAGAAAATAACAGAATACTACCTTAATGAGAAGAGGTTAGATTGCATATGTGGTTAAAATGATAAGGTTATAAACTTAGCCACCATTATGAGACGCAGATGTTTTCCAATTCATACTCACAGGAAATCATTAACGTTATATTTAGTTATCCTTTCTATGTAGCAAACTAACTTATAAAATCCACACAAACATGTATTTTTACTGTAAGCGTACCTTATAAAACCACAAGCTCCTCATGTGGAATCCGTGTGAAACACTGAAGGTGGGTTTCACGTCTATGAATTCACGTTTTGCCGGTTGAAATGTGTCCAAACGTTCGTTTCTATATGACTCGGAAGCAAAACTAACTGACGTTTTCGGTGCATTATGGGATACGTAGTTGAATTATAATCGTCTCGTTTCTGCCACTTTGCCTACTTAAAATTAGCCCCACATTTACCAGATGCAGCATTAAAAGGATGTACACATTAATGCACCAACAATTATAATTCAATATAATATATATTGTTCTGAAATGGGCTATTGTAAGTATATTTTGATACTAGTACTTTTACTTGAGTACAATTTTAAATGCAGAACTTTTACTTGTAACAGAGTATTTCTACAGTGCGGTATTGCTATTTTTTACTGAAGTAAAATATCTGAGTACTTCTTCCACCACTGGTTTTCTGTGGAAACTTGGCTCATCCGCCGTGTAGCGCAAGTATGTGACAAGGCTGAAGACGACTTACGTGGTGGAGTTGGAGATCTCTACGCTGACTCGCTACAAACTCGGAAATATCTTGGCTGTCTCACGGTTGGCTGTAGCTACGGGTCGGTAGTGGTCGGTGAATGCATGGTTTCCACCGATAAAGCCCGACTTGTAGCCGCAAAACGGGTAACACTGGCTGTCGAGACGGCTTTTTAGGCTGTATGTGTTAGAGCTAATCTTTGAAGTAGCACAAGCATGGGCGTGGAAGTCGAGACAATATCTCCCGGTGATGGTAAGTTGATTTATCCGCTTGTGTGTGCTTTGATGCGGGGGGTGGTGGTGATGGTGGTTTTGGGGCTCGGTAGTTCTCCGGAATGTCGTTCAAATCTTGTTAAATACCGATATAAGTTACATAAAAGATACAGTTCAGTGGCGTAGGAGGTAACGTTAAGGTAATTTACTCGTTAGATAAATAACTAGAAACTACTAGTAATATTCGGGGTATAATTGGGGGTCTGTAAAGCCCGCATTTTTACTGTGTTCTTCATCATCACTTACGCCTGAACTGCACCTTTCCAGAACTCTCCATACTTAACGGTACTGTTAAATGGGTTAAATCTGGCAAGCACGTCTCTTTCAATTGAATTTGCTCACAAGGTAACTGAGATCTGGCAAACATGCAAGGCTCCTCAATGCTTATTTCTCTCTGTCTAGCGCACTAATAACGTAATTAACCTAGAGGCGTTAGCCCCTTGTCCTGGAAAAAGAAGCCTCCAGGCTAAAGTTTCAACATAAGGATGCATATCTGACTTCTATTGTCAATATGTCTGCAGGCATAAGAGAGGTATGGCATTCCTCCTGCAAGGAACACCTCACCAAATTTAACCCTGTCATTGTTAATCTGCAAGATAAGACAGACAGCCTCTGGTGTGTACAAACACACAATAATACTTGTTTTCTCTCTCTTCTTAACAGGAAGAACATTTCCAAAGAAGGGCCAGACATGTGTTGTTCATTACATAGGTAACTGACGCATTCTTTGTTTTTGGCGTCTCCTTGTTGAGAGAGAGGAAATGTGTCCCTGTGTGTGTGTGTGTGTGTGTGTTTCTTTTTTTGTCAATATCTGGAGCACGACTGGCCTCAGTTTGCAGCCCCAGCTCTCACTTACTGTGTGCACACAGTCTGCTAGACATGTATGCACCTGTGTGTCGCTTACAGTTTCTAAGCTAGGGCAGAGCTGGCACCACACCCAGGAAATATGATTTTGCTTTTGTTTTGAAGGAGAAATTTGGTGTCTCGTCATGGTGTCAATGTCATTTTAGAGACTGTTGCAACTTGCACTGTTCACATAAACACTCACACACACACACACACACACGCTTTCTTTATCCTGTTTGTCTCCTGTCAGATTGCTCAATTCTGAGGCGGGGCAGTAAGAGGCCGAGACGTTTTGGAAATAAATTTGGGTTATTTGTTGCCCCGGGGGTTGGCAGTCCAGACAACTAGGTCAGACAGAAAGTAAACAAAACCTAGTTCATATGTCATCAGTCTGTCTGAGTATCACAGCGCTATTACATGGTTGTAAAAGTTATTGCACATGGTAAACAGGTTTGATTCAGGTGTGTGAGTGTTGTATTGCATGTGCATGTGTGTGCATGCATGTATTAGTTTGTAGCCAATTCTTGCTTCTCCCTGATAAGAATTTCCACTTTGTTTGACCAGTGCGGGTGTGATAATAGTCAGAAAGACTACATTTCCCTTTGGGCCTGATCTCTGCAGAGATACAATACATCTCAGTCTGGAGCCTTGCATAGTGAGAGTTTGGTAGTCACTTGCTCTTTGCCTGGTGGTTCTGTTTACCTCCATCTACTATTATTTGGTTAGTAAATTAGATTAGAACATTAAATTAGAATAAGAATGTTGTTTTCTTGAAGATAATTCAACTATTTGTATTGTACAATTAGATGTCCAATATGTACCTCACAGTAAGGCATCTATGCACCTGTAAACAAGTCATACATCACATAATGTTTTCGGGTTGTCCGTCCATCTGTCTTGTTGTTATTATTATTATTCTTGTTAGGAAGCATTCTCAGGAACGCCTTGAGGGAATTTCTTCAAATTTGGCACAAACGTCCACTTGGACTGAAGGATGAACTGATTAGAATTTGGTTTCAAAGGTCAAGGTCGCTGTGACCTCCTCAAACATGTTTTTGGCCATAACTCAAGAATTGATGACCATATTTCACAGCTGGAAATTGACTTTTGAAATGACTCGGTAGTAATCAAGTACGTGTGTACCTGTTTAGCCAATACATCTATGATAATCCTTCATTAATCAGTTCAACAATGTATATTCACATCTAACTTCCATTTAGCCAAAAAATACACTTTATACCTTTTATTAAATTCCTTCCAAGTATTCACTATCTATATTATGAGTCTGGACAGACATGGATATAAACTACAACTTGACTGGTTGGCAGAGCAGGGCGGTAATTCTAGTTTTGTTTTATTTTGATTTCATCCACATTTTTTATCGTGTTAACCCAGTGTAATTTAAGGAGTCAACAGTATACTGGTATAGTCAGCCAGTGTGGGTTAGTTATCCAGGAATTGGCATGAAAGCTAAACTAATGACAATTTTTAAGATTACATACTGACTTTTCAGGTCAGTACACTGTAGTAATATCAGAAACGAGCCCACATTTGTTTTATTTAAAAGCTCAAATACAAGATTAGTTCAAGATCTGATAAAGAGATGGTTCTGGTAATAGAGGTTAGCTGTAGATTTGGAACATAAGCCTGTTCTAAGTCATCCAGCTGGCGGTTAGTGCACAGCCACAGACTGCACCCTCCACTGCACCCTGCCTTTGGTGTTAGCTTTCCAGATAGCAGAGCAAAGATAAACAATGAGAGTACTGTTTACCACTTTGTTTCCAGCCTCATTCTCACAGAAACTCGCTCACACTCTCTCACTGCTATGCCTTTTTGATCCCCATTTTCACCTCTGGGATTTTAAACATGCAGACACACGCACATGCCAGAGCACATAGACACACAGATACGTGAGTGACCCCCTCTGACTCTGGCAAGAGTCGTGGTTGCCCAAATTAGCAGAGTGCTCATTGACCACGAGGCGGGTAAGGGCTCTGGCTTCATGAAAGTGTCAGGACAAAATAATTAGAAAAGCTGCTCGCTCTTTAACACACATTCTTGTTTCTGTGGTGGCTGATTGCGACCGAGCAGCGTTGCACAGACAAGCAGGCTGGTGAGATGAGTTATCATCTGTTTTACTCTTGGATTGCCTTTCACTGGCCTTACTATGCTTTCAAACATGTACACACTGAGCTGCCCAGCCCAGTTACAAATGTATATGGCCAAAAGCTTCAAAAGCTAATGGTGAATTGCCTGATTTGGGGGCAATCCTGCAATAATTTCTCTGTGTGTCAGGCTCTCACTGCAGGAAGAAAATGGAAGCAGATCTGATATAAATTAATATGAAGGAAATTACAGCAGCCCGATGATAAACACAGCCTCGTCGGTCTCCAGTGACACGACGCATGAGCTTTGGGAGCAACAGGCTTACTGGATATGATGTCATGCCTAAATGTGGACGTCATTCCTTACCATGTTTGAGCACCAGACTTCACCACGAAACGTGCTGAAGTTGAGACCCAGCGGCCCTTGGTGTGTGACACAGAAATAGATGAAGACTGAAACATGGGGTTGTATGTCAGGAGGTGCCAAACTCGCCTTCCAAGGAAGAATGTTGTGATTGAGTTTTGTGGGAAGTGTTCAATCCCAATATCGTAGAGTTAAAGGAAGCAAGAAAAGAGTTGATACACAGCTCTTAAATTAGGACAAAAAACCATGTGTCCTGGTGGGGGAACACCACTACATTCAATATTGAGTTGTCTTTGTGTTTGACAGCTTGTATTCTGATACAGTAGGCAGAGTAGGTAGAATATCTTCTTGCAGGACCGACAGAAAAGATGGGAGAGGGATATAAGGAGAAATACGACAGTGGTGTTATAGCACATGAATAATTATCCAGAAACCCCTGCTGGACCCTCCTGTATAATGATAGTATTTGAGTCATTTTTAAGCAATTGCTGAGGATAATTTACAGCAATGAATTTGCTACATATTGTTGCTTTGAACCTACTTCCAGTTTGTCACACTTGACATATTAATTAAGCATGAGCAAGATTTAATTCTTTCCATTGAGACAAGCATGCTTGCAGCCGTGAACTGCGGCAACACATGCAAGTTTGTCGTGGACAGATAGCTTTACATCCACACACACGGCCGAGGGGGTTGTTGTGCTGGCAGCCGTCCTAGACGGGGGCGAGACAGGATACAGTAAACGGAGTAAAAATAACCCCACCCCTTTGCAGTGCACCACAGCTTTTTGCAGATCCAGCCAGAGCACTACCAAGTGAAAGCCTTTCATGAGGAGAGAGTGTGGGAGCCGGCCTCAGGAAGGGACGGGTCCTGCTTTATTTTTACAGAGACTCCGCCCATGCTTAGCTGTCCAAAGAGTGATAACGGAGCACTGATACAAGTGGGGTGTAGGAGTAGTTTGGGATGTTTTTTGCTTTCCTGAGTGAGCCATTAGTGAAACATGTATGTACCTGTTTAGCCTAGCTCTATTCATGTATGTTATGTTGTATGTAGCAAGAATTGAAGGTAGTATACTGCATATACTTTCAGCATGTTGTACATGTACAGTGTACAATTTAAAAACATGCTGTAAATATGTGAAGTATTGGAATCTATTATCTGTCTTTAGAACAATGCTGCAGTGTATTTTTTTTCCACAGGAAACAAGGAGCAGGTGGCGTTTTCTCCATTTTGTTTTTCTCTTCACTGGTTTTGGCCAGTTGCTAGTGTGTTCCACAGTTTTTGTTGTTGTTAGCCCCTCTGCTGCTCGGTGCTGCCTCCTCCAATAGGATTGGAGTTGTTAGCAGCTCCTTTTAGCGTAACATGGAGGAACCTTTACCAAGAGTGTTACGTTTTCAGGTTTAACATACCTCCTTTTACGTTAGCAGGTCTCAGAACAGACACCCCAACCAACCAGTAAGACTCATTAGTGCAACGCCCAGGATATGATCCCTCACTGGCTTCCCATCTGTGAACATTGCCAATCAGTCTTTCCTTGCAAGTTGCAGCCACCATTGCCAGAAACTGAACCCATGTTTACTGCAGTTGAGGCAAGAAGATTTTGCCTCTCTGCTACTCGAATGGCCTGTAGCAGGTGGCATTTGCCTTGGTGTGTGCACTTGATGACTCCATGGTTGGAGCGAGCCCAGCCTGCTGATAAATGGGCTACCATGATTCTTGGAAAAGATGGACCTTCTAAGTTTAGGGAGTATGTAAGGGGAGAAGCAGTACAGTACCAACATTCATATGACCAGATGAGCCCGACACCGTCACTAAACTTCAGTTAGCACACAACTTTAAATGCCAAGTATTCACACTTGTTGCATTACAACAGAGAAAGATAAATCGAAGGACCATCACAGAGCAACCTCCAAAGTGCAAGTGGAAGTTGTGGAAAGTTTTAGCTTGACGCCACTTTGACTCCCTGCAAGACTGTGACTAATTAAATAAAATAATAGAAATAAAAAGTTCATACTAGAGGTGGGCGATATGGATAAAACCTTCAATCATAGTCTATGTCGTTTATATTACAATATTGATATATACCATAATATTTTATTTACAACTCAGTTTATAACCAATTTATACATGGAATCATCAACATCTGTTTTTGTCTAATGCAGGGAATTAAATACCTGACAGATCAAGGTACCAATCCAATATTGCTATAAAAATGTTAAAAGGACTAACGAAGTGTCTCTATGCCTTTAGTAGTGTTTTTAATGGCCCAAATGTTATTATCATGTCTGAGCGGTTGGTCAGTGTTCTGAAGGAGCGCGGTCCTGCACTGCTCCGCCTTTGTTACCCATTTCTGCCTGTGGTCTAGATACAGGCAAGCAATGGCCTAGTTAACTTTAAAAATAATCCACTAAACCAGGCCAATGCTTCCTGGTTCACATTCCCTTTGTTCATTTGGGTAATTGAAACAGACCCAAGATCCTGATAAGAAGCCCCGCCAGAGTAATTCCTCAGGCTGGAGCCAGCGTTGTTTTATTCCTTTTAATCTTAAAATGCCTCATTCCAAAACATTAGCTACTGAGGAAAGGGCGTGCTTTGATACACTGTGATGAATGACGATAAAGAGTTAACAGTACTACTAGTCATAAGAGCAGTTAACTATACAGATGTGAAAAACAGCCATAAAGATGAGTGTGCTTTTTTTTTTTTTGCATTAAATCACCAAAATGGGTAGTTTCTTAACCAGATGCTTCTCTATTGTCTGAATTGTGTTAATGTCATTTCTCTTTGGCAGGAATGCTGCAGAATGGGAAGAAGTTTGACTCCTCTCGAGACAGGAACAAGCCCTTTAAGTTCAAGATTGGACGGATGGAGGTCATTAAGGGCTGGGAGGAAGGAGTATCACAGGTAAGACGGGGCAAGTTAAGGCAGTGTTTTTTTGACACTTTACCGAGTTGCATTGAATGGCTCATTACTACACTACATTTGACCCTTTTGACTGTAGCTAGGTCATTTATTCATTTATATTTGTGATGTTTGAATGGATCATACCAACCAGTTTAGTTACTGGCTGAAGAAAATATGTTTGGTCCATAGACTGTATATAAAGATGGACAGCATGACAGCTCCATGGTGTTTGCCCAGCCCCCGCCCCCTCCATGTTAGCGGATGGGACATGGGCCAAACTAAGAAGTCAAAGTACATGTCAAATAAATTCTTTACAAAGATGGTTTTTGTCATTTTAGGTAGTTCTTATCACGCTGATGTTTGTTCAAGTGTTCATTTTTCTGATAAGTTTGGTTTTAATTTCTTATTTGATGCTATAAAAAGGGGGTGAGATGTCATGGTTGACAACTGTCAGTGTGCTTGCGATTGGTGTAGGCGGGTGTATAGGCGGGAACTCGATACCCCGGCTCCACCGCGGATCACTACTGCAGTGTAAGATGGCAGCTCCCGTATCCAGGATATTTTGGCTTCATTTTTGTACAGTAGGAGGAAGTGGAGACGCGTTGGCCATCTTTACATACAGTCTATGGTTTGGTCACTCACTCTCTGGGATGCCGAGAGTTACTTGAAAAAGTTGACATTAACCAATGGACCACATTGGCTGACCTGTAAACGCTCACTCAAAGGACGGACAATCTGACAGTATTATCTATGGTAGAATGGCCAGACACACACACACACCTGACACACAACATGCGCCTTCTCACTGTTGAAGTTCCCTCTCCCTTTCTACGTTTTCCTTTGCAACTATGGCAATTGTAGAAAGGGAGATGACATTTCAGCTGTTTCCTCTGTGTTTTGTCTCTGGCCATACAACTAGCTAATGAAGTTAATGCGCTAAAAGAGTTATAGTTTCTAGAGAAATCACCTAACCCTCCTATTTCCCCAATTTCTGATTAGGTGGGCATGACAAACCTTTAGACACATAACGTTGTCCATACCTACAACAGACAATACTTTATTTAACCTTACCTGATATGAAGTGTGTGCTACAAACACAAGCATTTTTGATGATCGCCTCAGTTCAATCCTTTTGTCTTACCACGTTTAACCATAACGTTAGTTGTCTTTTTTTGACTGACAGTAGCAACTGGTATGCTATAAAATTTCAATTTGGAGCCATTACTCCTTCAATTCTGGCACCCAGCAACACATCAAGATGACATTTTCGGTAGGTTATATAGCCTACTACTCTGAGGTGATTTGTGTTTGCCTCCAGCTAACGTAATGATGTAATCATGATGTCGGCAATAAAAGCATCTATGTTCTTGTCAAAGTTGTATTGTGTTGTACTTGAATAGAACAGAGCCATCATTAATATTATTAGTAAGACCTGTGTTCTTTGAAAAAGTCCTGTTGTTGTGTAGGGCTTTAAATCTGCATAAAAAAGAGCATCAGCAGCACACTCACTTATGTTTTCCTTTTCTCCTGTGCTTCAGATGAGCCTGGGCCAGAGGGCAAAAATCACCTGCACACCAGATATGGCTTATGGAGCGACAGGCCACCCTGGCGTCATCCCACCGAACGCCACGCTCATATTCGACGTGGAACTGCTCAAGCTGGAGTGATGCCTGGAGGTTGACAGTTAAAGGCTGCATTTGCCACAACCTGTTTCCACAGGGAGACCATAATCGGCTGCTGCCTCCCGCCATCCACCTGCTCTTCTTCTTTGATTTCAACAGTCTTCTTTAGTTCTTCTTTCTTCTTTAGTATTTAAACATATCTACTGCTGCTTTGTTGCCAAGAAAATGCAAAACTTTTTCAGACACACCACAGTTTCTGTTTGTTAGTCAGAGATGCAGAGATTTGTTTAATTTCATTTTAAAGTTGTAAATTTTGTTGAACCATGAGGAAATTAGTCATCTGATGAAAAGCCGTACCACATTGCAATCAAAACATATACTGCCTTACAGTTTTAACAACAGAGGATGGGTACATATGTTGAAAGTACATAACTCCTGCTCTGTATCTTAACTGGGCATTATATACCACTGTCAGCATTGCCACTTTGATAAAGGTTTGTCCTGCTGAATGCTCTGAATGATGTTGCTATGTTTAGTATATTTTATATCCCTCATAAACATTTACTGTAAGTGTACCCTATCCAATTTAACCCAAACCATCCCAATATTGTACAGAACTCTAAAAGAGCCATTGCTACTATGACAGTTTATCGACCAACTCTTGAATAAAATGGCATGTACTGTGTCGAAAAGTCTGTCCTGTGTGTGATTTGTGATTGAATGATCAAGTGATAAAGAATGCTCAATGAGTTACAGTATGTTTGACATTATGTTTGACAAGGGCTTCTGCAGCAACAGCGCCTCCTAATGGCAATTTGTCAAAAGGCACACCAGCTATAAAACTGAGTCTGACTTATTTATCGTACTAATAATGAAACTTGTATATACAGTGATTAATATTCATCCTACAAGGTAAATGGAATCAATAAACTTACTAATTATAATAATTAAAAGTATAATAATTGTAATGTACTAAAAATAGCTGATATTACATATCTCTACAAAATTCAACGATCTTGAATTTATGATTTACTTCCGGTGTCGTAGGTCAAAGTTTATCCATTGACGTTAGCATGCGATTGGCTGACTGTTGATGTTATGAAACTTCATTGGATAGACGGACACACTCCTTTTGTCCATCTGGAAGAGCAAAACAGACAACAAGGTCAGAAATTTATCTCAAAAGGTGTAAACATGTGTGCTGTAAAATATAGTTACGTGCCTATAAAATGTCTCACGTTAGCGGGCATCCATTTGGTTCCTTAAACAAATGCTAATAGTTCAAGCTATTTGGACTTTTACTTATATAGCGCTTTTCAACCATTGAAACGGTTCCCAAAGCGCTGTACAGTATTTGACGTCCACGGTTAGCTAGCAGTGCTCAGCAGCACAACTGTGTTACGTTATGTCAACATGAACTTGCACGCTTTGCCTTCTTACTATACATTGTGAAAGTTTCCATAGTCGTCCGTATGGATTTAATCATCCTCTGCCCTTTTTGACTTCTAGAAGAGAAGGCTAGTTCGGCTAATTTAGTTAACCCATCACCACAACGCTTAACTAGCTAATGTTAACGTTGTGAAATGTCAACAATGTCATCTGTCGAGTGGAAATATCACATGCTAGCTGCTGGCTGCGTCTGGTTAAACATGCCCAAACCTATACTGAGTATTTCCAATATGACTGACTGACTGAGCAGTGCTGAGATGCAGTGTTAGCTTTACATTATAGCGTTAGCTAACCATAATTCGGCTATTGAGCATGGCATTGTTATGATACTGGTTGGTCTTATGTCAATCATCCACCTAAACAAACTGGGGAGGGTGTCATCAAGCAGGAAACCAGCACTAAAACGTCTCACTGTAAAATACGCTGCTTGGTGGATTAAATGAGATGCATTAGTGTTTAGTTCATGTGTGCTGGCATCACTAACTATACTAACCACGTATTTTCACCACTTCATATCTGTTCCACATTGTGTACCTCAGGTGGTCCATGTGCGTCTGATTGAGTCAACAGTGAGCATGCTGACCGCACAGAGGGCATGTGCAGCGATGGCTGCCCGGCACCTGGTTAGAGCCTCTGTCTCCTTGGCACACACACACAGCTCTCTGATCCACACCTCCGCAGCATGTCAGGACCAGGTTGAGCTGCTTCCCGAATGGGCCACTCTGGCTAAGAAACAGCTGAAGGGGAAGAACCCGGAAGATCTGATCTGGCGCACGCCTGAGGGAATCAACATCAAGCCAGTGTACACCAAAGCAGACTCAGCCGGCAGGGCAGATGAATTGCCAGGAGTGTTTCCCTACACTAGGGGGCCCTATCCCACCATGTACACTTACAGACCTTGGACTATCAGGCAGTATGCTGGCTTTAGCACTGTGGAGGAGAGCAACAAATTCTATAAAGATAACATTAAAGGTAGATTTTGTTGTTGTGTATGTTTCAATCTTTACCAGAGACACTCTAGATTCAAACCCGTATGTAAACCCATCCTCAAAATGAACTTAGAATAATACACACCCATGAAGGAGACATTACTCTCACCAACTAATGCACCACTTCAAATCTATTGTGCACTAACATTTTCTTATCCTATAATGTCAGAATTTATGTTTTGTTCAACACACATGTTTGGACATCATGTTCCTGTAACACATCTGAACCCCTACACATAAAGTCACTGGGTTTTTTTTGGCAGTTACACCTCCCTAGTACCTGGCAGTTTAGTTAGTCATAGGATGATACATATACAGTAGCTGACTCTGTACTAGTGCAAATTTGAGAGAGCGAGTATATTACACTCCACGCTTCAGCCAAACTCCCTCTGAAATGCATTATTATACTGGAGGCTACACTTTGAAATACACAGAATTATTAAAAAGCTAGATTAAAGGAGATGGAAAGACTACAATTACTGTAGCATTGTATGTGTCATGCAGGTTTTGTACATATGAGCATGTGCAGAAACTGCATGAGAAGTTTGAACGTTTTAGGAGGTCACCAAAGCTCGCATGGGCAAACCAAAAATACATGTTAATCAAATCTACAGTCATTTAATGTTAAAGAAAAATGCCCTTTGTATATTCTCCTGATAATCAGACTGAAATTGTCATTTTCTCATAGGCTCTAATTCACTAAGTGGTTTTGCTCTTTCATTTCAGCTGGACAGCAGGGTCTTTCCGTGGCTTTTGACTTGCCGACGCACCGTGGCTATGACTCGGACAACCCCCGAGTCCACGGGGATGTCGGCATGGCTGGAGTCGCCATAGACACCGTTGAAGACATGAAGATGCTCTTTGATGGAATCCCACTGGAGAAGATGTCTGTTTCAATGACAATGAACGGCGCGGTTATCCCTGTGTTGGCGATGTTTATTGTGACTGGGGAGGAGCAGGGTGTGTCTAAAGCCAAACTAACTGGCACGATTCAAAATGATATTCTGAAAGAGTTTATGGTACGCAACACCTATATATTCCCCCCGGAACCTTCCATGCATGCCATAGCAGACATCTTCGCTTATACCTCCAAGGTATGTTACTTAAGTAATCTGCTTATATGGTGCTTACTTTATATCATGTTGTTAATGTAATACTCATCACTGATTTTAATTACTCTCCAACCGTGTTACCAGCACATGCCCAAGTTCAACTCCATATCCATCAGTGGCTACCATCTTCAGGAAGCTGGAGCTGATGCCATCCTGGAAGTAGCCTACACCATCGCTAACGGCCTGGAGTACTGCCGCACTGGACTGAAGGCAGGCTTAACCATCGATGAGTTTGCCCCGAGGTACAAAATATCAAGATCTTACTAAGTGCTGCTAAGACCAGTTTTGATTTACACATTTGTAGCCCACAGTTATGGCCGGATAATGTATTATTAAGTATTATTTAATTATATATTTCCCCTATAAACACATCACAAAGGTCTGCAATATTACAGCCAATATTTGTGAAGATAGTAACGCCTGAGCCAGCAATGTTTCAGACTCTCTAGCAAGAGAAAAGTGAAATATGCACAAATATGAATTAAGAATCATTTTTATCAATCGAAGTAATAACCTCAGAATGGCTTTAAAGATTAAAAAAAGCTACATATTGTGTTAACCTTCCTTGCACTCTTAGTGAGGTCCATCCAGATAACATGTACAGATTACAGTAACGAGCGTCCAACAGTTAGAAAACAAAGTAGGACGAATGCCGAGCCTGAAGCTGCTGTCGGGGCCCTATGGCCCGTGGCCACAAAAATTTACTTTGTGGCCACCAAATACTCCATGTAGGTGGCCTCCTGTGGCCACTAGGTTTAATCCCTATGCTGCAAGTCTTTGTTTTTGCAATGAGGCTCATTTGCATAGACGGGCAAATTTTGCTCCAAATGTGTGCATATTCTGCCTAATTTAAATTTGTGCAAATAACAGGAGCACCGAGACACCATTTGCTTGGTAGTGCAGTTATGGGTGCATTTCGCCCTTTTTGTGGGTGCTTTGAGAATGACACGTTTTTGTTTTTTTGTTTTTATTGTCTTGTTTGTGCAGGTTTAGCCAATTAGAATTCCCCTCTCAGTGTCTAGATTACATCTATCATATTTTGGCATTTCTGTACTGCAGTTTCTTGTTACTCAACAGCTGACATATACAAACACATATGTCTGCAATAAGCTAATATCCACAGATTCATCGATCTAGCTCTACTACACTTACCCAAACGTGACACTGAGATACCTGGATCAGTTGGACCATTCGAACTTGGAGTCCTGATGGTCTGCCTTCCTATTGCTGCCCATATTAGTTGGCATGGTTGCTGTTGAATGTGGACCATGTACACTCCGCGGTTAGAGCTGGAATGCAGTCCATGTGGATACTGATGGGTGGAAAAGGCAGTGAGGTTGCTGCTCCCCAAACAATGTTTCAGCCTTAAACTAACCAAAGCAGCATCACAACCATGTTCTTCTTGTGACATCTTCTTATTGGTATGGCAGTTTATTTGGAATTCTAGCCGTGGACATCAAGCTAGGATGAAGTTTGTTGCCTGATTCCATTTTCTGCCATCTATTTGTAGTAATAGTCATCACTGGGAAGTCTGTGACTATGTCTGGGTGTTAGGATACTGGCATTGATATAAAGCATAATGAGTCATAAATCTTAATAAGTGCTTTTTAGATCCGAACTCCAATTGTGTTGTGCCTGCACACATAGCTGTTGTGCAGAATTGTTGTCAGTTTTAAGTCAATTTTAATAACTGGTTGTACTTCTCTTTTTTTGACATTTTGCGTGACAGGTTGTCATTCTTCTGGGGTATCGGCATGAATTTCTACATGGAAATTGCCAAGCTAAGGGCAGCCAGGAGGTTATGGGCCACGCTTATTAAAGAGAACTTCGAGCCCAAGAATGCCAAGTCTCTCCTCCTCCGCACTCACTGCCAGACTTCAGGCTGGTCTCTCACAGAACAAGTAAATATTAGTTTTAGTCCTTTAAAAAGTATAGACATAAATCATCTAAATTAAAGCCCTTTTAAAGGGTTAGATTCAGAATTCTGAGAGTTAAGTTAGAATTGTCAACATTTTAAAGTCAAACATGTAAATTGAACGAATAGTCATTAGAATGTCCCCCCCCATGTGAACCCTCTTCTTAGGATCCGTACAACAATGTGATCCGCACCGTGATTGAGGCCATGGCAGCTGTGTTCGGGGGGACCCAGTCACTCCACACCAACTCGTTCGATGAAGCTCTGGGCTTGCCCACAGTGAAGAGCGCTCGCATTGCCCGGAACACCCAGATCATCATCCAGGAAGAGTCGGGCATCCCCAAAGTGGCTGATCCCTGGGGGGGCTCGCACATGATGGAGGCTCTCACGGACGACGTCTATAACACGGCTTTGAAGGTTTGTCGTGGGGACAAATAGGCAACAGTCTGGGCTGCCTTCCTTGCAAAATCATCAGAGTAGTGTTTTAATAATAGTTTATTTTTTACTCGGTCCAATCTTTTGTCCCAAACTCACCCGTAACAAACAGCTAGTGTCTAATTTATTGCTAATATTTTAAATACTGTTGTTAATGTAAACATTTTTAGAACCATGTTGTCTTGTGCCTGTCTTGTGAGCTAAATGTCATTATACACGCCACCATAGAGCCACGCTTTTACAATCTGTGTTTTCCTTTGTATAGTTCATTAAAGACATTGAGGAGATGGGAGGCATGGCCAGAGCTGTGGCAGAGGGCATTCCAAAACTGCGTATTGAGGAATGTGCTGCTCGCAGACAGGCCCGCATCGACTCAGGTACTGTATAAATATATCATCTACTTAAAGCCTCTCATTCTTTCATCTTTTTTATCTTCTTCCTCTGCCTTAATGCTCTCTACCTCTTAGCTTAACCTTAACGAAGCTTCAATTTTGACATCATGTGACGTGTACAACTCCTTCATCCTCCGTCTAAAATGGTCACATTTCTCACCAAATTTGGCATGAGATATTTCATTCACTGTCCTAACCTTCCTCTTATTCAGATTTTGTTTTTTTCAATAGGTTTAACTGTATTAGATTATATTATTCTTCTGTCTTCTGGTGTGTTTTTTTTTTTTTTTTTTAAGAGTATCTTCACAGCCTGACTTTCCCATGTTATGTTTAGGCAGAGCGATGGCTGTTTCCTGCCTTTTCAACCCCCCTTGGTATGGTCTTTAACTCTCTAGAGTTTACATTTTCAACCTGTTGTGCTCAATGCTCTTTGTTATAAAATATTTAGTGTGCCTTTAAGTGAGCCAGATACATTTTTTTTATCAAGTAAATGTGATATAAGTTTAAAATTTTGTTTAAAAAAAGATTCCCTTGTGTCCAGCATCTAGTAGTAGTGCTCTATTTGAAGTAAACATTGGTTTGCAGCTCTGACTGTTAAAATGCTGATCCAGTCACCTGCAAAGGTAATTTTATTGATGCCTATTGAGAGTGCCCTTAACCCAAACACGTGCCTGCTAAGGCTTCCTTGACCCCGATGACTGGAGCAGAATGTGTAAGCTGGCATGGCCAGGCTACCACAGTTGCATAGGAATGCAGCTCACACAAGATCGTGTCACAGTTTGATTTGAGCTGACAGTGTGTGTGTTTTGTTGTGTTGTTAGAGGAGCTAGGAGATGTGTATGTGTCAGGGTGTCCATCAGGGAGCTTAATTGAGGCTCCATTGTGTTCCTTTGGAATTTACTTTTATCTATTTCGTCCCATAATGCCAGAAACGGCTGTGATGGAGCAGAGCAGAATCTCTACAGACTGGGTAGCTTTTCTCCATAATCCCCCTGATGCCTGCTCTCAGTGAAATTCATTGGCTTTCTGATTCACCCTGACAGCACATCTTTGCTGCTGACATTTTTTTCCCCCCTTCACATCAGGCTCTCGGATCATTTTCGGTTTTCCTACACTGGGGTCAAATTTTGAGATAGTGTATTTGGGGATCTTTGGTGAATATAGAGAATTAATAAGCTTCTGTCTGCCTTCTGTGTATTTTTCACTAGCTGCGTTTACATGGACCCTAATGTTCCACATATAATCGGAATAATAGCCCAATCAGAATAAAAATGCCTCATGTAACCACCTCAATCAGAAGAGACTGGCCCCGATCGGAGGGAATTTTCAGTTGGGTTGAGAGGGGTGGTGTAAACCTTGATAGTCCATTCAATCAGAAAATATTAGAGCCTAATAACCATGTAAACGCTTAATCCGATTGTTTCTTTCTGGTTGGCGTAAATATATTCTTTCTGCGCATGTTTGCCCCACATGGGGGCAACATTAGGTGACGTGATCGAGTTTCCGGGAGGGACAGAAACATGGCGGCAAGGTTGAAGGAGAATTTAATGACAATTAGTTCATTTTCAGGCGGGATAACATCAAGAATTCAATCATTTAAAGATTCCCCAAATCCTTGAAGTTATCCCCCTCCCTGAGCATTCATTTATTATAATACACAAGTTAATATTCAGTGGGGATAACGTCAAAGATAGGTTAGGTGTGTAAAAGGGGTTTCTGATAGATGTAGGGAGAAGAGATTAGGTCAGAGGTTGGTTTTTCAATAAGTTGCTGGTTACTGTTATCTGATGTGTTCAGGCTCACTGTGAGCTTTTGTACTCTTTGATAATGCTTCAGACCCAGATTAGGCTAGATTTTTGGCCTGTAATCTTCTCAAGTGGGCATTCCCTTAGTATACTTAATTTTGCGCCGTGCCACAAATTGCCTTTCTGAGGATGTTTGTTTTCTATGTCTAAGAAATATTCCTTATTCTGCTCCTAGGTTAAAGGTTGTTTACAGATGTGTGTTTGGACGGTTACTTAGCACTGCGATGAATTTCTTTCCTGCTGTTTGAAGCACCTTTACACTTTTTTTTTCTCCTGTTCTTCTTCAGGATCAGAGGTCATTGTCGGGGTGAACAAATACCGTTTGGAAAAAGAGGAGACTGTGGAGGTGCTGGCTATAGATAACACTGTTGTACGAGAGAAACAGATTGAAAAGCTGAGAAAGGTCAGTGTTCCTCTGTTACTGCTTTATTCGCAGACTTGCCAGTTCCACATAACAAATAGTTTTTCCTCAAGTGATGCATACATTTTTGTAGAATAAGGAAAAACATATAGCACTGTGTCATGTTTAAAAAAATAAAATGACAGGGTGGATATATGTAGGATTGAAACAATTAGTCGATTAATCAATTAGTTGGTCAACAGAAAAATAATCTGCAGGTGTTTTTTTGTTTTGTTTTTTTAAATTTGTGTTTATTGGTTTTCAGTTTTACAGATAAGTTCAATGCAAATAACATTTTTGTGCCTTACAAACAAAGAGTGAAAAGGACCAAAAATTGAATGAATAATTGACAAGGAATTAAAAACAAACAGCATTCAAGTTGCTGGGGGTTCTATATGAAAAGATGAATCTTTTCATATAGAACCATTAAGCAACTGGTGTGTACCAAAAATAAGTGGTTACATATGAAGATTTAAAGCTTAGATTCAGTGTAGTCCAGGAAGGGACGCCACGTTCTATCAAATCTGTCGTCAGGACCATGAAGCATAAACCTGCGTTTCTCTAGTTTTAAGTGCTGTAACCATGAAATGTAACTGGGGGGCTGTGGGTTTTTCCAGTTTAGGAGATCTAA
Organism: Maccullochella peelii; assembly: GCA_002120245.1. Taxonomy (NCBI): domain Eukaryota; kingdom Metazoa; phylum Chordata; class Actinopteri; order Centrarchiformes; family Percichthyidae; genus Maccullochella; species Maccullochella peelii. The sequence goes on along the minus strand of LKNJ01001873.1, from coordinate 19,011 downwards.
CCTGCGTGCTCATAACATTATAAAGCTTGCAGTCTTGTAATTAGCTCCTCTAAGAGGGCTATCCTCTCCTGGACACTTTAATATTTCAAATGAAATGATCCCGTCGTCATATGTGTTTGTTGTCTCCTGGAATTAAATGTAACACTTTAGATGTGATGATAAAGGCTTCCAGAATCTGGACATTTTTGGTTTAGGTACTTTGAAAGTGCTTGAAAAGTGCTTGAATTTTACTCTTAAAAAGCTGTATGAACCCCAAAAATAGATAATCCTCAACTGTTTTGACGATCAAATGATTGTTTCAGTCGTTAGTCAAACAAAAATGGTGAAGAAATGCCAACCATTCTCATTGTCTGGGTGCAGCTTCTCCAGTGTAAACTGAATATCTTTGGGTTTTGGACTGCTGCTCGGACAAAAGAAGACATTTGAAGACATCACCTTGGACCCCATTTAGCATGGATATTTTTTCCCTTTTTTTTATTTAGTTAATGAATTAAGGCACAAACATGCCGTGTCTGTGTCGTGTCCAGCTGATCATGCAGGGGATGTCACTTCAAGTGTCTGTGGGTTCACGGCTCCGGGCGTATGGGGGACTGGGCTCTAGACACACATATGACTGCTGCAGGCGCTTATGAGTCATAGAAATCTGGGCCTTTTTCACTCAGATCAAGGTCTTTTACAGTTTTTACTCCAATTTAATTGTAAGGTTTCCCTTAATGTGTTCTAATTTTATAGTGTAGGATTTTTGCTCAACACCTTTTTTTTACATTTTACAAAAATGCCAAAATATTATCGTTAACATAATAACATGCAACTTAAAGTTAGAGTTGGAGTCCAAAACCTTCTGTCAGACTACCTCTCTACCAGGCAGCGCCAAATGGACAAAAACTGACATTTAGACGGGCGAAACACAGACTGCAGCTAATAAGCTTAATTAATAATGGCTGCATTCCATTCAGGTGTGTCAGCTCCAGGGTCCTGCTATTATGGCCCCACTCACTGCAGAGCTTACTGGCACACTCAAATGGAACAGATGAAGAGTCCTCAAACACAACGTAAAATGTTGACCAGTTGAAACATTCATACGCACTGTATAAATTGAATTCTATCAATTGTATAAATGTCAGCAGGGCAGATAATAAATCCAAATGCCATGTTCTTGTGTTTCTCTGTTGTAGGTGAGGGAGAGTCGTGACCCGGAGACAGCGAGGAAGTGCCTGGCAGCCATTGAGGAGTGTGCCCGAACCAGGGAGGGCAACCTTTTAGCCCTGGCTGTGGAGGCAGCACGAGCCAGGTCAAAACTCCCACAGTCCATAAAGTCTCTGATTGTAATGACCACACTTATGTCTGCGGGACTATACCACTAAATGTCATAATGTTTCCTGCCTTGCCTTCGTTGTGCATTTGACTGATATAGGCCTTCACCAAGACGTTCTCATGATACAGATGAAAGGTTACATACAGGAGGCGTTTCAGATGACCTTTCTCTTAGTATAACAATTTATGGCGGGTGTGAAATAACATTCACCCTTGTAAGACCCTCTGATTCTTTGAAAATCTGCAATCTTTTTTTCGCATGCATACACCCATACAGTAACATGATCATTGTGGTATTTTTCTCCAAAGCTCTTTTGTTTGTGGTGGAACTTGTAGCAGTATGTCTGTGGTCAGTATTTCTTTATAACTGAGGCTGTCATGCGGCAGTTCATGTCACAGTCAAACTAAACCATCAGAGGCAATGAGGCGACTGTAGGAAAAGGATTTCTTTTTACTTTGCCACATACTTCTTTAAAAATCAAATTTTATTAGAATAACTTTAGAATGTCATGTCCTTAGATAACCTCTGAAAACATGCCTCTAGCTAAGGTCTATACATTTGTTTCTAGATTTTGTAATTCAAGCTTGCTAAATGTCTTTTTATTGCTGCCAGAATACCAAAGTCAGATTTCTAATGGTAAAGAAAAGAGACATGTAACATGCGAAGTGAAGTCTTATTTGGTATATCCAGCAATATCTAATGTACTCTCTGTCCTGTATATGAGGCCCACATACTGTACATGTGAATAAACTGACTTAGACACTGATACTGTAAAGCCTGTTTCAAGAAAAGAAAGGCCCACATGCTGATCACAGCCCACTTGTTGAGAGGCCCTGGCACGGCATTACCAGGTTTACTTCACATCACAGCTCTCATAGTCACCTATGACCAGTTCAACATCCCATGCAATTCTGCTACCATCAGATCTTTAATCCATCTCTATTTAGATGTGATGATAAAGTTTGGTTTAGGTGCTTGAAAAGTGCTTGAATTTTACTCTTAAAAAGCTGTATGAACCCTGACAGTAAATCTACCAGTAAATCTGGCACTACCAAACAAGCGTACTGCAATAAAATGTGAAATCTTACAATGGAAAAGCAAGGACATTTAGCATTTAGTTTATTGAATGTGGATGTCTTAAAATGAGTTGAAACAAAATAATAACTTGCATTATTTATCATCATAAAATGAAAAGATACCTGAAGAGGATGCTATCTGCCTTTTTTTTATTTATTTATTTTTTAGATGTTCGGTTGGTGAAATAACTGATGCCATGAAGAAAGTGTTTGGCGAACACAAGGCCAGTACCAGGATGGTGAGCGGTGCTTACCGCAGCGAGTTCGGGGAGCACGAAGAGATCGCCTCGGCCCACAATAGGTAGACTATGAACCTAATCAGCATCTTTGTGCACAGACTGATTGCTTGACTGGCTGAGTTACATAAGGTTTTCCTACCATTTTGTTTATTTTTTTTTTTTTTTCAAATCTCAGAGTTGCAGATTTTAAGAAGCACGAGGGCAGGAACCCTCGACTGCTGGTGGCGAAGATGGGGCAGGATGGTCACGACAGGGGTGCCAAAGTCATCGCCACAGGGTTTGCTGACCTGGGCTTTGATGTGGACATCGGACCACTGTTTCAGGTCAGTGTCACACAGCAGAATGGAGGTACACGGCTGCTGCCTACACCACCTCAGCCAATTTAAAGATTACGTGCAAGACACAGGGTTCATGTGAGAAGTAGTAACTCTATCCAGACGCTAGTAAGAAATATAATTATAACATGCAGTTTCTAGTTAGCATTAAAGGTAAGGAATAGATAAGTGACTTCAAAGATTTGTTTTAGTTTATTGAGATTGACCTTCAACAAATGTAGCCTTTGGTGAAACCAACATTGCTTAAAGATACTTAGAGATTCAATGATATTCTAAAGCCCTATTTGCATGGGACTAGTATGACCTGGGTACCTCTAGTAATTTGTAATAATTGTGGAGGTCATCTGTGATCTCAATTGCGTGCGAATCTGCCATGTTTGTAATTTGTAAAGTAAAAATTGGTTAATGTTATGCTGTGTTCTGTTTGTTTTTCCATGTCTGACTTTTGGGTGAACAGACTCCTCTTGAGGTTGCCCAGCAGGCGGTCGATGCAGACGTACACTGTGTCGGCATCAGCACGCTTGCCGCTGGACACAAGACCCTGGTCCCGGAGCTCATCAAGGAACTACGGAAGCTCAACAGGCCAGATATCCTGGTCATCTGTGGAGGTGTCATCCCACCACAGGTAACCTTTGACTTTCACGATTATCAAATCTCTAACCTTGAGAATGTTTGTCGAGATGCATTCCTGCAACAGATCAATCTGTCATTATGAGGATTACCGTGTTTCATATAATTATCATTACCACACTATAAGATGTCTCATTGAGTGCAGTGCAGTCTCATTTCCTGTCATCCTGTTCTAATCTGTTCCAGTCAATCTTAATGTGTGTCTGCAGAACCCATTTCATCCCTTTCCTTTTGGGGATACTTCTAGTTGAATCAGCTATAGGTTAATTAACAACATAATCACATCTTTCTCTACATGAATAAAGCTTCCTCATTTACTCCATTTTATATAAACTGGGTTCCACCCCTGTGTTTATGCAGGACTATGAGTTCTTGTACCAGAGCGGTGTGTGCGCCATCTTTGGTCCAGGAACCAGGATCCCGCAAGCTGCAGTGGAGGTTATTGACAACATTGAGAAGAGCCTGGAAAACATCCGTCAGGCCATGTGAACTCCAAAATACAAAACTATAACTTAAAGAAATTGTCTATTCATGTTGTATCAACAGTAAAGTCACAAGTGGGAGCTCACACTTCTGTACAGAATCCATTTGATTTGTTGCATAAGACTGTAAAAAAAAAAAAAAAATGTCATTCCCCACCGTGAGAACACAGCATGTACAGCATTCAGAATGATTAAAAACCTGTTGGGGTGTTGTGGTTGTATTAATATTGCATTCTCTGTATATCAGATTTGATTTTGACTACTAACACCATCCTCACAGTTGGCCATTTTCAGTCCTGTAACTTCACAAAGAAAAAGAAAATCACAAACACAGTGTTTAGTTTGGTTCATTGACGGCATCACTCAAAATCTAAAGAATCCTGCCACGTTTAACTCTCTTCAGTTGGGTAAATGGTGATTGAATTAATTACTTCACCCTTTGAAGTAATTAATTCATGCCTACTTGCGAATTGCAGTGATTACAGAGTCGACAATAGTCTGTAAATATCCTAGAAATTCCAGAATGTTGGTGGGAACCCTGACTCTTGGTCAAAACTATAGTGTTTAATAGGAAATACTTCAATATTTATGACATAAATTAGACTATATTAAGCCTTTAGCCACACTTAAACAATAAATCATACATCACATATAACCAAATTAAGATTTGCTTTACAAACATAATACAGTACCATGTGACAGAAACATTGGCTTGAGATTAGCAGAGCATTTTTTTTTTTGCCAGCCAAGATAAACCTTTATCATCACAGTACTATAAATCTTTCTTGGAATCTAATGCTTTTACTGTGAAATGTCTGTGTGTAATTTGCAGTTACCTAGCAGGGTATTCATAGTGTCAGTGCTGTGGAGATGAATAGGCAGAATTTCACATCAAAACAAACCTCTTATGAACTATTAGCCCTGCCTATGTTCATGGATATTATCATCTTGAAAGTGGCCTTCTCTTGTGTTGATCTCTTGCCTCTCTGGATCATGTTTAATTTAACCAACTTCTGTTAAAACCACAGTGATCGCAATTTATGAAACAATTGGAAATTGTATTTTTGTACTTGTGATACTGAATCAGATTTAGCACTCTTGGGTCTAAATAAAGTATGTGAACTTTGGAAATGAGACTTGCGTCTAAAGATTATGTGAACTGCAGCAGGAAATAAGTGGGTGAATTCAGGATTCTTTAAAAGCCTGGTACGGTGGAGGTCACTAACTGAATGGTAATAGCCTAACTGGTGAGAGTTTGTGAAAATTGTGGGGATAATTTATTTTGACACCGTTTTGACATTGACAAAATTGCAGTAATTGGCTTGATGGAGGATGAGCATATGAACTTGTGAGAGACCGCAAGCCTTGCAGCAATTATTCTCTGGAGATACCAATAGGGCACAGTCATTTCTGGTTCCAGCTAGGTACTGCTGCCATGAAATCAAAAACATTTGGGTGTAAACGTCAGAAGGACAATATGTTCTTTTTACAGAATCTCTTCTTGTTTTCAGTGCAGCAACTCCAGTTTACTATATATGTTTAATAATGCCATATTTGTACTAGAATCTTAAGTTCTGGTGCTATGGGAATTGTTCTTTTTAGCCAGGCTCGGGCATACGTGGCTCTAGGATGGCGATGTTGGTTGGCTGGTCCACCTCTTTGGTTCAGACTGAAATATCTCAACTATTAGATGGAGTGTCACTGTATTTGGTACTGATATTCATGGCCCACTCAGGGTGAACTTTGGTGATCCTTAAAAGAGTACTCCATTGATTTAGCGTACCCCTATAACATTGTTTTAAAAAAGATCAATGCAGCAGAACCAGAGATATCGTCTTTTTTATTCCATGCATTCTTCTTTCTTTTCAAAACCTGGTGCCTACATTACCCACAATGCAATGCAGATTCGGGTGTGATGCTAGTAGCGGCTAATGTAACCTTGAGCCACTAGGCTCAAGCAGGGATAAGGAGCGGTAAGCTCACTTCTTTCTAACTCCACACCCCCTGATTTTTTTTTCTTCATTTTCAAACCTGTATTCAGCCCCAAACAATGCTGACTCAAATGACATCACTTTGAGGCAGTTTATCAGACTTCACACAGCTACCTCTGGAGCCAAAGAAAGGCTATACATCTTTTTTTCACATATTCAGTAGTACTCCCCAAGACCTATCAACAGATTTTGATTGTAAATTCGGTGGAATTCCCCTTTAACTATTGGAGTACCATCATCAGGTAAAAATGTATACTTCGGTTTATGACCAAATACCCGTAAAACTAATAAGATGCCTTAGCCTTAGCTGTACTTTGTGTTTAGTGCTAATTAGCAAATGCTAAATGCTAACTAAGATGGTGAATTATACCGGTTAAACAAAGGCAAGGCCAGTTAGCTTAGCACAAAGTCTGAAAACAGGGAAACAGATAGCCTGGCGCCATCCAAAGGTAAAAAATATTTGCCTACCAGCACCTCTAACGCTAAATAATTAACACGTTATAGCTCATTTGTTTAATTCGTACAAAAATGGTACATTGTGGCAGATTCTGTTCCCTTTGCGCAGAGCCAGGCTAATGTTGTTGTTGATGTTGTTGTAATGTTTCTGTTTTCCCCCGTTTATAGTATTTATGCTAGGCTAAGGCTCTAACAGGCTCCTGGCTGTAGACTCATATTTACTGTACACAAACATGAGAGTGGTGTTGAGCTTCTCATCTAACAGCTAGAAACCGAATAAGCATATTTCCAAAAGTGTCAAACAATTCAAAAAAGAACCACACCTTTGCATTTTTGGGTGACAAAACTCCTTCATTACAATGAACACGGCCAGTCAAGTGGCTACATACACGACAATACTTGTTAAATAAATTCTATTTTTGGTTTTGGTCCAAATTTGTTGGTAATGAAAAGATAAAATAATGAAATAAAATAATGATATATAATATATATATATATATATATATATTATAGCTGGTCACATTCCAAACAACATGCAGATTACTGCTAATGAAGACAACATACATCCATTAAAAGTAAACATGGACAATATATATTATTTTTGTAAACATTTTTAGAGGCAGACTTATGACAGCATGATCTTTCAGCTGCCACTTAATTAAAACATTTAACACATACCTAGACTTGTTGTCCCTGAACTGAAATTGTCAGTGATTTTTTTAAAATCTGGAACATACTGATTTGGTGTCACAAAATTATCAGTATCAAGTAATTATTCAAACAAACAAGTATATACAGTATAACAGATTGAACATGAAGCATTAAAGTAAACATCTCTTCTTTTTTCTGGGCTCAAAATAAGGTTTAGTGTCTTATTCTGCTGTACAACCATTGGTTTGTAACGCGTTAAAATGCATGATTTTCTGTGTGGCTGCCACTTGTCACTTTCGCATAGGACTCTATTTGTAATAGTTTTGGGGGGGAATGCGTTAGTCACCTGTAAGTACAGATTTAACTCCAATCTAGTTGGCTAAACTTTCACAGCATTTAACATATTGTGCAAACACGCCCTCTCATTCATCCTGGCCACACACAAAAGAGGCCAGTATACCCTGCTTGTTATGTTATAATAGCACACACTAGTTGTACTGGAAAAAATACAAATCTGGTGTTTTCTATGCTGATAATGTTTGCGAGAATTCTTTGCTGAATAGAAGTCTTTCTTCTCCCAAAAACAAGCATATCCCAAAAAAGTCAACGTTCAACCCAAAGTCCCTGTCTGTGACTCCGTGATCTCCTTCAAAGTAGACCGTGCTTCTACTCTGGACTTGATGTCAACATTTACCATATAAATGCTGTTGTCAGTGATGCTGTTGGAGACGTGGCATGGATTAGAGCCTAAGCACAACCAGCATAGCTGCTTTACCTCCCTTTTGAAGCTCTGACTGAAGATGTAGTAGACCATAGGATTGTATACGGTGGAACTCTTTGCAAACATGCACAGCAGGAGACTCACTTCAGGTGGGATGGTGCTGCTGTCACGGAAAATAGACCACAGGCATACCAGGCCATAGGGCGCCCAGCAGCCCATGAAGCCAACACTGATCAGCACAGCGATCTGTGATAGACCATGAGGATAGAGTCAGTAAAAATCCCACAAGATATCTGAAAATAAAAACCTGTCTCATTGGTATTGAGTCAGTTGTAATAGCTGAACACTTCGGGTTGCCATTGAGAGTGCATGAAAATTTACCAAGAGAGCAGAGAGGTCTAAACAGTTAGCTAAAAGTAATGGATAAATGGTTGAAATAGCTAAAAGTAATGAACTTTTAAAATAGTTAGCTAAATTAACGGATAAATGGTTAAAATAGTTAGCTAAACGTAATGGACAAATGGTTGGAGAGCTTAAAGTAATAGATAAAGATAAGTAATGGATAATCAGTTAAAATACTTAGTTAAAGTAATTGATAAATGGTTGAAATTGTTAGCTAACAGTGCTAATGGTTGAAATAGTTAGCTAAAAGTAATAAATGTTTATATAGCTAAAAATAATGGATAAACTTATTGAAATAGTTTGCTAAAAGTAATGGATAAAGGTTGAAACATCCAGCTCTGCCGAGGTGGTAGTAGTACAAATGCGAACTTGACCAAACATATAAAAACATTAATAAATCTAGGGCTGTTCGTCCGACAAAAAAAAGGTTGGGAACTACTGCTCTATACTGTACACCCATACTGACAATAACAAGATATTACTAGTGTATTACTTGTATTACATAAGTTAGCCACTGGGTGTGTTTGCATTTGCTATATTGAGCAAGATACTATTTCACAATGCCCATACAATCATCCTTAAATATCAGACCACTGTCCATATAATCACGAACCATTCAATTCACTGTTTAAGCCCCCAATGACAAACTGGTGAAATGTCTTGTCAACCTAAACTGAAAGTCCCCAAACGTAAAATAATAGAACTTTCTCATCAGAAAGAGTTACTTACTATTAACAGCCTTCGATGGAGCTTGACAATATTGGGGACTCGGTTGCTGTTGTTCATCATCTTTTTGTGGGTCAAACAGAGGTTGATGGCGATGCCAAAGTAGCAGCAGATGATGATGACAGAAGGCATGACGAGGTTGAAGAAGAACATGGAGATGACAAAAGAGAAGCCCTCGTGTTTTATTTGTCCCCAGGCAAGAGAGCAGGACAGGCCGAAGGACTCGGGGCCGTACCACCCCCAGCCCAGAATGGGGAACAGAGCCCAGATCAGAGCGTACAGCCAGATCCATATGCAGAGCATCTTCACTTTCTTCCAACTGATTTTATCATCTGCAGAGAGAAAAAGAAAGGTTGATTGTTGTCTTGTTTCTTTCGTTGTTTAAGCACGCTGTACTGTACATTATAGACAGGTGGTCCTTTACTAAGGCACTTATTTGGCACAGCTTACATTTTATGCAAAGGAGAAACGCTATAATCCTGATTTTCCCAAAATTACATTGAGATTATCCAAATAATAATGATGAAAACATATTGCTGATGTAAGACCTGATTGGACGAACATATAAAAAAGCCAAATCATATCCAGTCTGAGGAACTGCTTTACTGCAAACCATTGCTCAAGTTCTTATGTACCATATATCAATGACTGCTTGATACATCTAGACATGTAAATAAAATGTTAGCAGGCCTAAATGGGGGTTTTTATTGCAAAATGATAGCATTTTTAGAGCCATTACTGATGTTGCGTAAATGACATTAAAAAATATACAGTTTGCACCTTAAATTATGCTTTGACTCATTATAGACACCTACAGAAAACATTATCATTTTAGTTTGAATTTGAGTTTTGGAATATTAATAAAGATGTTCAGCCCTATAGAAAGCTGTGCACACACTGACAATGAGTTACAACAGGCACTTTAGATTCAGAAAAAGGACAATTAAATTTCATATTCAAAAAGTGACATTTCGGTCATAAGACCATCATCAGCACAACTTACAGACCATGTAACCTTACAGACTTAAATATACTATCAGACAAACTGCATTGACCAATGTGGACAAAGGTAAAATGAGGCAGAAGGTGTCCTCCATGAACTCGTCAACTCATAGGGCATGATCAAAAAGGCATTGGTGTCTGGTTAAATATACAAACAGGATGTATTATATGCACACTTGCATGCAAGTACATGTCTGCATATAAACGTGTATATGCAAAAACAGACAAAGATAATCACATGGGCTGACTTTCATATATATCCCAGCCTCACATAAGGAGAAATAGCTATTATAGAAGTAGCTATTTAGTAGTAGTAGTAGGATGAGCGTTGCACCAACACACTGTAGCGCTCTATGGAGAAGATTACAATAAGACATTAATAAGACAAATATGAAACAACTTCTCATTAAGATCCTCCATATGTAATATAAAAAATCCATTTACATTCTGATCTACAGTAATCTCTGATTAACACCACCTACTATAATTTCTGCATATTGCATTTTATTATGTCTTCTTGCTTTTCCAATATCTTGAATCACATTACAGAGGGTCTTCCTGAGGAGTTGTCTCTTGCTGATGTGAGCCTCATCCCTGTGGACTTCGCTCTCTGTGCTGCCATTTTCATTCTTGCATGCTAATTATACCTAGTGTACATAAGCTCTCATTATGTGAGCCGAGTCTGGGATGTTTAAGTGAGCCAGCCCATCTGACGGTTTTTGCATGTTTGTATGTATGTACATATGCATGTGGGTGCATATATGTGTATTCTATATATATTTGTATTCCTTCCTCTTACCACCTTCCACCTGACTGCTCTTTGCTGTTTTGCCTAGTTACATGGTCTGTAAGTTGTGCTGATGATAGTTTTATATCTGAAACATTCACTTTTTTTCACACCTTTTGACTATGAACTTAATTGACATTTTTTGCCTCTTGTAGATATTTACCAGTGTGTGGGCGTTTTTGTTTTCTATATGATGGGACTGCTTGGCAACACCCACCTGATACCACTTCTTGGTAAGCCTAGAGTCAAGAGCCTAAACCTTTCCAACGCTGTTAATTTCGATGTCCCTTCCCTGCACTGTCAAACCATTCTGTTTACCTCAGGCACAACACGTTTGTCAGCAGGAAAAATATTTGCTGCCAGTACAGGGTGTTCTGATATCTTTTCAAATGTCAGGACAGGATGTTATTGAGAGATTGTTTATTGCTAATAAAACAGAAATAATCCATATAACAAGACAATTTAGTCTGTCACAAAAAGTCAACACCTGGGGCACCTGAACTTAAAGGAATAATTCGATATTTTGGGAAATATGCTTATTTCCTTTCTTGCCAAGAGTTAGATGGGAAGACTACCACCCTCATCTGGCCACTAAATATAAGGCTATGGATAGCAGCGAGGAAACGGGGGTACAGGGTGACAAAATCTGCCCACCAGCACCTCTAAAGCTCACTAATTAACACGTCATATGTCATTTGTTTAATTCGTACAAAAACCAAAGTGCAAAAATGAAAAGTTGTGGTTTCATTGATCGAGAGCAGTAACTTACCTTTGGCCAGAGCCAGGCTAACTGTTTCCCTCTGTTTCCAGTCTTTATGCTAAGCTAAGCTAGGCGTACATTTACTAGACAGATATGAGAGTGGCATCGATCTTCTTATCTAACTCACGGTAAAAAAAGCAAATAAGCGTATTTCCCAAAATGTCAAACTACTGCTTTAAACAGGATCATACAAGACAGAAACAACTGGTGACTAGGTAGAAAATAAGTCATTCAGAGATTCAGATGACTACCACAGGTCCCTGATAGGCTGCTGAAACAATTTTCACAGTAAAACAATGTTTAATAAAAATAAATTACCACCAGTAATCAAGTATGGCAAGGCAGAATTTTTAAAGAAGTTTTAGCACTAAAATGTTTCATCACTACTGCTAGAAGTATCCTTTTCCACCCCTTAAATAATGATGGCAATGTCTGTTGGAGCACAGAAAATGTGAAAATAAGATTTCACAGGGGTTAGAAGTTGCTGCAATAAATTTGCATCGTGATTATGTCCTCCAAATTATAAATCTTAAAACACCAGGTAGTCTTTTCGAACCCTGAATTACTCACTGGGGGACTGCAGATTGACAGACACAATGAAACGCACTACAGCCAAGATAGTCAGGTTCATGATGCTGGCGACGCCGAAGAAGAACCCTGCCAGGCCATAATATATACAGGTAACATCTCCCCCGATCCAGTGGTGTTTCCAGGCAGAGGCCACAGCCAGGGGGTACATGGTAACAGCTGCTCCCAGGTCTGTCACTGCCAGATTCACGCTCAGCAGCTCTGGTGGTTTCATCCTTGATGACCTTTTGACTGCCATGATGATGACCAGCAGGTTTCCCACAATGGAGAGAACAGCTGAGAGACAGGAGGAGGAGACAGAGGGGGGAGGAAGATAAGGATACAAAAGAGTGAACGATGATGTGAAAACTATGTGAATGGAGATCGTAAACACACATTCAAAAGCTACGTTTAAATGTTTCTGACGTGCCTGATGTCTTTTGATTGCATACACAGACTGCATCTCTGAGGTGAATTACATCACACTTTCCTTCTTGTATGTGACAAAAGCTGTAATTTCACTGCAGCAAAAATCACAAATCATCTGCATTTAAAGGCCTTGTTGTGTATGAAAAGGTACATGGTTTAAATGGAGGATGGGGAAAGAAGGGGGGCACGAACACATGCGTCTGAGCTAACAGGACACATTATTATCAATTCAGTTCACAAACTGCCTGATTTAGGTGTACTCCTGTTTTATTTATTGTTAGTGTTAGCAGACTCCTGTTGCTGTGGGTGGCAGTGTATGGGATAACGCAATAGCGTCCACTGTGGTGGCTGATGTGCAACTATACCATCAAAACCCATGCATATACAGGGTTTTAATGTTATTAGCACCACATTCGCGTTTCTTTGGAAGGTTTATCATATAGCCCTTAGCAACTTTTATCAGCTGCTCTTTTGGGTAACAATTAACACAGTCCCTTCTTGGGGTCAGAAAAAAATCCTCAGCTGACACTATCTCACTAGATTTTCCAAGAACTACAAACAGGGCAACAACCAAGTGACACATTTTTATTTAGTGATAACTCAACCCAGCTTAACCCTAACCTAACCCTTAAAAACTTAAGTTTAAATGCACTTTTCTGTAGCCCAACACTGAGACAAACTGCTCCAGTAACCTCCTTTCTCTGCCTATTTAACTCTATTTAACTAACTCTAAACCCTGCAGGATCAGCTGTGGGACTGTGTAAGCATAAAGGCCAGTGACCTGATCAACTTCCAGTTCGCTGATAATCACTTTCATGGAAGTGCAGCCGAGCCAATTGCTCTAACCACTTACTGCACGACCACAAAACCAAAAGAGAATCAATGGGGACACCTCAAGTGACCCTCACTGCTTATGTCTATAAGTGGCTCTTAGACAGCTGCGTGGGCACTATCTCACTGAGGAGTACAGGGAGGCAGAACTAAAAAAGCCCAGCGATAGTGTAAAAGTAAGTTATGAATTTCAGAATCCCTGACTCTCCCCTAAAATGGCAGTGCTACACTACCTAAACATTACCTGCTTCCTAAGCACCAACCCTGAATAAGTCTAGAGAAATGTAATTTGTTACCATTTAGTTTAAGCGTAGCAGAATGGCAGGCCACACACACACACACACACTAGTAATTTAACAGACATTAACCATGTTAGACAGTGTGCGCTCCTCCTGGACAGACAGGAAGTGAGGCAGGCCGCACGCAGAATCATAATGCAAAAGTCATTTTATGAACATTAACAAAAACCCAAACATACTCCTGAGGTGTGTAAAGAGGGCACAGATTAGCAGTGTGTGTACTGTATGTATGGGTGAGTGAAAATGTGATGTAGTGAGTTTTATGAAGGGGAACTGCCTGGTAAAACATTTATACTAGATAGATAGATAGATAGATAGATAGATAGATAGATAGATAGATAGATAGATAGATAGATTTTTCATTATTTACTTATTTATTCAATCTGCAGTAGCTGGCTGCCTTGTCTTACCATGAATCCAGTTTTCATCTGAGACTTTTCATACTGGGCCACATTGTTTGCCTGCACAAAGTCAGGGATGTAGACACTGTGCATAATATTTAGACCTAAGGGACTGTACAGAAATTATTAGGGGTTAGAGGAGGTCAGAAAAGGGTGAGGGTACTGTCTTTTTTCTTTTCTGTTGAAGGTGAGGCAGCCTTCCTTAGCAATATAGTTAATAGTTACATAAATGGTTATATTAAAAAGACAACTTTCACTTGTGCCATGGTTCATGAAGGTGTGCCTTGCCATATGCAGAGGACAACAGTTCTGTCTCTGTATTATGGATTTATTGATGTGTACCTTGGCGGCACACATTAGAAGTTCCATTAAGATATTAAGGTTTAAAAGTGGGTGAGACCTCTCCTTTACTCCCCACTTGTCCCTTATATGTTCATATTACACATTACACTATATTATTTTCTACACTTTCTATAATTTATCATTGCTATTGTAACATTGCATCACATACTATCCTGTGCTTGTTTGTGTTGGCATTATGTTACAGTTCACATCAGAGCACATGAGTAGGGCAAAGCAAACACACAGTCATAAGTTAGTTTCAGTTACCTGTATTATGTTGCGGATATGATCATTATTTAATTGTTCTTTCCCTTGTTACTTATACTTATCATTGTTTGTTCCTTTGTTCAGACCCACCATACGCACTACTGTTTGAGAGGGGGCCGCCCAGCATTTTCTTATTTTTATGGTATTGGTGATATAATGGCTGACATCACTGGGCCAAACCAAGAGGGGGGGTTTTCTTTTCTGTAGGAATGTTTCTTTTGTGTGTTTGATGCATTCAAAAGTAGTGTTAGGGTTATTTACCTTTAATAGAGAGTCATTTAGTAATGTAAATGAGCTGGTATATCAGTCCAAGGATGTTATTTGATTTCCTTGTATTAACGGTTACTGTGTAGGTCAACCTTCATTGTTATGGCAGGGGTCTAGGTGTGAATTGAATACCCTATATATAGTCAGTTGGGTTTTTGCTAGTGTGACCCTCCTGCTTTAGCAGGGCCTGTTGTGGGAGTGCTTGTCTGTGTTGCCTTGCAGGTCCCTGGTAGGCGGAGTCCATTAGTGCAACTGGGAGCACCTGGCCAGTCTCCCAGGAGTATTTAAGACCTGGCTGTCTCCGTCCGCCCTCTCTCTCTTCTTCCGGCAGCATGGCTTCTGTTTGGTTGGCTTCGGCCGGGTTACTAGCTTAAGTTTACATTATACACCACCCCCCATTCATCACTCAGCCGTCTTCTGACACACTGATACCACTGACTAACACACCTCATAACTTTAGTGTGTTTTTCAGTTATGGTATGTTATGTAATAAATTTGGACCTTTTCAGTTTAAAACCGTGTAACTCCCATTCTTTTCTGTCATGGCTTTTCCCGGGTCACAAGCCAGGTCATGACACTAGTGATGGGCAGATGAAGCCTTATGAAGCTTTGGGAGCTTTCTTTTTACTTGCGCTTGGGGCTTCAAACTCAGTCCCTAAAGTCTGTTTTTAGCTTTTATAGCAGCTCTTGAAGGAAATTGTTCCATATATGTGCATTTACTGACACTCACTACGCAGTATGATATTTTTTTGTGGCTGTGATGTGATTACTTTCACCATTATGTCTCACTATGGTGTAATTTGTGCAAATCACCTGAGACGAGCTCTTCCTAATGACCAGAATCAGAGCAGTCATGTTAGCGCTGACATCCCACTTTATTTCCATGCTAATGAGGGAGTGATGCTATACATTCATCCTGCAAGGGGCGCAGAGAATTGAAAGGAAATGATGGGATTTTCATAATCTGTAATCTTTGTTTTGATTTCCTGTTTTATTTTGAAGTCTTGTCTCTTGTTTCCTGTGTGTTCCTGCCCTTGTGTCGTTATCCTTGATTGTCTGCACCTGCTGCCGTGTTCACACTGGCCCCTGATTACCTCATCCTTATTTATACTGGTCCTTTCCGTTTGTTTCCTGGTGGTTCATTGTCCCTGTGTCTTTTGTTGGAGGTGTTCAGTATGCAGTGGTCTTTTTCCTGTTGCCTCTCACCTGGACTTACCTGCTTGTTCGCCTGCTTGCCTGCACATACAAGTAAGACTTCAATGAATCTTTGATCTGCTTCAGCCTTCGTCCCTGTCTGCATTTAGGTCCTTCTCCTGCTGTTCCTGGTTACACACCCTGACAGATATGTAATGAATAGAACTCCCCCCTGGCATGCCACACCAAGGTTGTTGAACATTGCAAGAAAATAATCAGGTTATTACAGTACGTGTCTTCACCTCCCATTATGTTGCTGTGATTCAGCAGTAATGATTTTTTTTTTTTTTTTTACATTGTGGTGTATGTGCTGTATCTTGCATGTGTTTTTATAATTGTTCACATCACTGAGCTAATTTATTCCATGTGTTAAGTATGATATTATGTTAAAGAAAAGCCAATTACTTGGACATCACTAAAAACCACCATTTTCAATTTACAACCTTATGATAAGGCAATAATCCTCAATACCAATTTACTTTTAATAAAAATTAGGTCATACCAGAGACACTCATTGGCAAAGCCCAAACAAAGTGTGAAATTACTAATGTGATGGGTGCTTATATTGTGAATGTATGAAAACACTTGGATTTCACCACATAATGTCATACAAATATACCCAGCATTAAAACAGTAAGAAATCTTATTGGAACAAAAATCCATCTTTTGTGTTTGCTTGCATTATGTGAACACCCCCTCTCACACTTCGTGATACAGTATATACAAGACATACCACCACAGGTCATCTAACACCAAGTTCATCTCATATTTCTGCTTTTTATCTGCAACCATGCCATATCACTATTATCTTTTCTTAATTACAGCGGGTGGTGCGTTCAGCAAAGTGCACCATCAGGTCTTCTTTTTCAGCTGTCGGCCCCAAACACCTCTTCAAACAGTATTAGTCTGAACTTCAGCTTAATGATTGTGGTGCCGCTGAGGGGAACCAAAAGCATACCAGTCATGTTGTGGCTGTGCTGTGGTATATTCACAAGTCAGCTGTCAGCATCAGGAAAGACCCCTACCATCCCAGTCACGGCCTGTTCAGGATGCTGAGGTCTGGGAAGCGCCTCTGTAGCCCCAAGGCAAGGACTGAGAGACTCGGGAGGAGTTTTTATCCTCAAGCAATTAAACTTTTAAACAGCAATACATGATGGACTACCTCCTACCACCCCCTGCCTCTCTCCACCTCTTATGTGGAGGCAGCAGGAGAAGGACCCAAGCGAAGACAAACCCAGAAGGCTCAAGCAGTTTCAAAGGTTTATTTAACAGACCAGAACGCAGGACAGAACTCACAAAAACTCAGAACTTGGGCAACACGGTACAATATAATGAACCCACAAGGAACAAAGGAGAAGGACTTCGTTAGCCCTAGGGAAGGGCTAACGAAGGAATGGGGCAGGTGTGGCTAATCAACAGACACCAGGGCAGAACAAACAGGAAAGACAAGATTTCAAAATAAAACAGGAAACTGACAAATACTACGGATCATGACACCTTTTCTACCTCTCTTGCACACCCCTCTCTTCCTCTCAGAGAGCGCTCTCTCTATATGCACCCCCACATGCCACTTGCAGACAGAGTGAACTCAGTCCCATATCTGGCATCTTGCCCTATGCACAGGACTACTTTTAATATAAACTTGATTGCACTGTGGGAAATATTTTGCATATGGTCTATTACATATGTCTATTTTTATCCATATTTTTTATCTTGTCCTTTATATGTTGTGTTAACACAGGCTAGGAACCTTCCAGAAAAAACATTTCACTGTTATACTTGTATGACTGCATGTGACAAACTCAAACTTCGAACTTAATGTCATATTACACTTCTGTTCTGTTGTGTGTTGCTTGCCTCTGATTGTTTTAAGTTACAACCCATGTCTTGTGTCATCTTGGGTGTTATGCCAATTTACACACTGTGGTTGGCCAAAGCCATTATCATACATTTTTCATTGTTCTGTGGAACTCCTATCAATCTCTGCCTCTGGTTGTAAAGTACAGATTTTCTGCCAGACTGATATCATGTGAGAAATGGCAGTAGGGTGGCTGCAGCATCGAGCTGATTACTAACTACTACTCGATCTGAGTGGCTGTGTGAGATGAGAGCACTCCTGTGCAATATATACTGGCTTTAATGTCTGATGTATAATATTGCAATTGATGTGAGATGCAGTATTATAGTACAACATCCACTGGACTAATTGCTCACCAATTTGTCTTCTTTATTAGACCACATGAAGGGTCTTAATGTGTCTTTTAATTTCACTACTTAACTCAATTATAGCACTATTATGACTGCACAGTGCCATAATATGTTATGATGAAAGGTAATTCATCCTGTAGAGGCAAGGCTGCCCTCTTACACACACATGTTTTTGTCACTTTGGAGCACATTGCATTGACTCTGGTTCTCTCTCCTTAATCATGACCACTTACATGCCTAATCCTAATCTTAACCGAAAACTAAGTTTTAAGATGCAATGGCTTACATTGTGGGGACCCTGTATACTGATTCTTGTCCCCACAATGTGATTAATAAAATGCACACACACACCACAGGAGCCTGCCCACAGCTTCCCCTGAGGGTGAGGTGCTTAAAGGGATGAATTTATGTAGATTTAAGGAACATGCTGGCTCTCATGTTACACTGAAAACACACTGACACACATTTCTATGTCTAAGTGTGTCATCTGAAGGTTTTAGATAAAGGAGAAAACACCAGAAAATACTAGACAGCAGAGACTTCTCTCAGTTTACCAAGGTATTTACAGTGGGGCAAAAAAGTATTTAGTCAGCCACCAATTGTGCAAGTTCTCCCACTTAAAAAGATGAGGGA